>JAHPZR010007897.1:0-10000 GCA_019787425.1 Platygyra sinensis | reverse complement strand
TAAAGTCTTGACACGAAGTACAAATGCTGAAGTCGTTCAAGTTAAAAAGTCATTAGAGACACTCTTCGAGGGAGTTGATCAAACTGCTAAGCCAACTGAACCTAATCCCAAACGTATTCCGATTTTAGTTTTCGTTGAAAATCAAAAGATGTTGGAGATTGTCAACACCGAAGACATTGGAACACTAGAAATACTTCAGCAAACTGAAGCAAGTCAGTCTGTCGTTGAAGGCAAAGGCATCCAAGAAGGAACTGTTGGATGTGAAATGCAATTTGTTCTGACCACAAAAAACGCAGGGGGAAGACAGTGTTACAACAAACATGATCGTGTAACGGCGGAGATCAGGACGAGCAAGGACGAGAATGCTCGACGGAAGTGCGAATAAAAGACAATAAGGATGGAAACTACAAGATTAGTTATTCACTCAAAGATCAAGGCAAATACAATGTGACAGTAAACGTAAATGGAAAACCCATTCGTCAAGGCCCTTTTTCTGTTGAGATGAAATTATTTCAGTTTAGACCTGTTTTAGCTTTTGGAACAGAGGGTTCGTCAGTTCGAATTTTAAACTATCCCTGGGGCGTGGCGGTAAATGGTAGGGACGAGATAGCTGTTACTGATTGTTTGAACCACAGAGTTCAGATCTTCAACAGTGATGGAAATTACTTAAGATCTTTTGGTCAGCAAGGTAGCAATGCGGGGGAGTTTAAGTTTCCAAGGGGAATAACCTTTTCTGAAAATGGAAGTGTATTCGTAGCAGACAAAATTAACCATAGGATCCAGATTTTCAATGAGGAGGGTGTGTACGTGGGTATGTTTGGTGGGAAAGGAAACCTCGATAATCAGCTCTATAATCCTTTGGGTTTATCTGTAGGCAGTGATGGCAATATCATTGTTGCTGATACAGGTAACAAACTGATTAAGATTTTTTCTCCCGATGGCAAGTTTCTAATGAAGATAGGTGGGCAGGGCTATTTTACTTTACCTATCCACTGTGTTCAGAGTGATAGACATCTCATAGTGTCAGACTGCCAAGAACATTGCATAAAGGTTTTTGATAGAAATGGAAACTTCCAGTACAAGTTTGGAAAACAGGGTGGTAGGGACGGGGAGTTTAACTATCCCAGTTGTTTGTCGGTGAACAAGTCAGGACACCTGATGGTGTGTGATACAAATAACTTTAGGATACAAGTATTTGACCTAAATGGGAAGTTTGTTGGTAAGTATGGAAGTGAGGGAAGCAATCTAGGAGAATTTAAGTCTCCGCAATCTTTAGCAGTTCTTAGTAGTAGTCGAATTGTTGTTTGTGACAGGAATAACAATCGTATTCAAATATTGTAGAAAGAAGTTCCTGATCATAAACTGGCAAAAAAAAAGAAACGGTTTTTATAGATAGTTAACATGAATTGTTGTGAAGCCGATTCAAAACAGTTATTTTAGTTTTCAGTTTGTGAATCTGCTTGAGAAAAAGTTAGAGTTACAAATGCGGTAATCATATCATGTTATTGTTGGAAACAAGCCTTAAGATTTATTTCAAGCTGGCAGGATATTTTTTGTCAGGGGTGGAGTGGGGAATGTAAACCTGAAACTCTTGCTAGTGGCTAAGACGGACAACTAGTATTGCGTTCACACTAGACCGACAGCTGTTCAGTCCTTGCCTGGGAAAGTGTTCTCTTCAGTGTAGCCAGAATAGGCTTTTTGCACGATCCGGTCAGATTTTACGGAATAGATTATGCTGGGGTGGAAATAACGCATTAGGGCCATAAAAACAAAAGAAATTCAGGCTGCACTGGTAAGAATTTCTTTGTTTTGGTAGTCCCAGTGCGTTATTGGCGTCGCAGCATAATTTATTCCGTACCACGTGACCGGATCGTGCAAAATGGGAGCCTTTACTGCATTTTGGCCGCGAGCAAACTGAAGCGAGACTGTAATCCCAAAGCAAACTGTAATCCCACCCTACTCCAAGTTGTTTTGCTCTCGCTCCAGTTTGCCCGCGGCCAAGCTTGTGTTTAGAGATATATTAATGCATTATCAGTTCATAAAAACCAGTTATGCATTGTAAAATATGTAGCTTGTAGTGAACATTGCTTTTGTCAACTTACTGCTTTAAAACTTGCTTTGTAAGATAACGAAATTCGCATGGAATTCCGCTTTATGAAGCCCTGGTTAATAAGACCATAAGTGTTTCTGTTGTTGGTCAGCCAGTTTATCGCACTAAAACTCCCAGGCCCTTCTTACCTCGGCTCCTCAAGGGTTAAGCGCGAGATGACTACTGCGGGGACACTCTGGACTTTTCTGGTCTCTCTGGCCAGCTCTGACTCACTTTTCAGTTCCCAAGTCAGAATATTTAAATAGGGAAACCCCCTCAGACGCGAGGCGTGGTACGGTTTCTGTCAAACGGAGTTCCACTGTAATTAAGTAATATGTGTTTCAAGCACTCATTTATAGCGGTTGAGTTTAGCTTATTGGAACTTTAATTTATGCGTTAATGATTAATTTTTTGGGAGAAAACATTGTCAGCAATGTAAAGAACAACAATTTCTCTATGAAATCTTTATTTCTTTCTGCCAATGTAAATAAACAGTGGATAACTACGTTTAGTGAAGCCGGTGTTGATGAGTTGAGTTTATTATTTAAGTCGTGAAATTGTATGATCGTACATTAAGTTCTTTAGTAACAATCCCTGTTCCAGACCGCTCAGTTGGTTAAAGTTGCGTGAATATAAACCGCGGAGAAACCCATAAGGACGTCAACACGATAAATTCCTTTACTTTCGCAATGGAATTTTACTGTTCATCACAGATACTCCCCATCTAACACAAACTCACAAACTCGGCAGCAAATTCAACGTGTACCTCCCCTTCCCCCTTCTCTCCACCCTCCCTCCACCTTCTAATCCCACGTCAACTATTAAACCCTTTAAACTTTAAAGCATTTATCCATTCAATAAACCTGAAGAAGGCTGGTGTTGGCCAGCCGAAATATGGTAATAACGCCCATTCACGTTGTCTAGACCAACCTTTGCAGTATATTTTCTATTTTTAAAGTTTTTTGGTCTGATCACGATCTATTTTGATCCAACGTAGAGCAAGTTTTGATCGTACACGGTTTTTGCAGTGGTTTAATCCTTAAAAAGTTATTAAACCCTTATCAAGGACGAATGATTGAGTACGTGAAAAACACCTCGCACTAGAAGGACACCATGAGAAGACAAAAAGACGCGTTGTCTCATCGCTTCTGGCCGGGGTATAAGTCATGACATCTCAGCCTTTACCACATTATTCTTGTATGAAGCTGAGTAAGGCTGTACGTTAGCCTCCTACGCAGACTAGGCAGACATTCTTTGGGCACGTCACGTATTCGTGACGAACCCAAAGTAGGAGACTAGTCAGTACGTATGCCAATGCGGGGAAAAGTTAAACTATAGCATTTTTTTTTCTTTACCCGGACAGTCCCATCCCACCACATCATCAAGTTTGGGCTTCTTCTGAAACCCCACGGTTTAGGTTTGCTTCAAATGGTAAAGAATGAAAGAGCCGTCCGCCGCGCTCGGCCCGACCACCTGGTCCTAGTTGTTCAAAGGCTGGATAACGTTGTCCAGCGGATAAATTACTATCCAGTGGATAGCGCGGTTTGTTATCCGCTGGATAGCGATTTATCCATCCAGCCTTTGAACAACTGGGGCCTGGACAACATCATTCTCGTCCCCAGAGCCCACGATCCTTCTGGCCTGTGGTTGGGATCGAGAGCTCTGGCCAGACCCGATTTTCTGAGCATGTGCAGAGTATTCGTTTCGCATTCTCAACCAATCAGATTTGCTAGATTTGACGGGAAGTCCGTGAATCGCGGACTTCCGGTTTTGGACCAAACCAGAGCTCTCGATCCCAACCACAGGCCAGAAGGATCGTGGGCTCTGGGGACGAGAATGGGACAACATATTCCCCATAATGCTTATCGAACAAGACGTTGTGTTTTCCCGATGCGCGCGCATGTGGCAGCCATATTTGTTCCGTAATTTGTGAATTGACTGAAAGAAGATTGTCGCCATTTTATTCATGGCAAAATTTCGTGAAGGCTTCCTTTCGCGGCACATAACAAGATAGGTAATGTATCTCAAATTAAATTCATTTAGAACTTTAAAAGCTGGCATTTTGATTGAACTGGACGAAGAAACTTTCTCATACCTTCGCCTTAGTCCGCCATGTTGGTGGCGTGTCATTGTATTCACCTGTTTAGATGATGTTGTATGATGATTTCCTTCGTTATTAGATAACATTTTAATTTTTGAGCAGTTGTAAGTTCCAAAGGCGCAGTTTTATCTTTATGGAGAGAATGTTCGTGTTATTTTCTGCCGAAACTATTGCAGCGTATATAAAATCAAATTAGGGTCACGTCGATCGTCAGTTTGATCTTTTCATGCAAACTTTTTGAAATGGCAGAAACGAGAAAAATTTCGTCCAACCAGGAATAATGGCAAAAACGTACCGTTTGGCGAGTAGTTTTACGTCATGTTTTGATTTAGAATCTTTTAAGCGCCCTTAGGACTTGTATACAAAGCGATAAACGAGCGACTAAGTTTTAATAAAAGAAACAAGGCCATCTAAATATTTTATGTCCTTTGAATAAGTCCACGTTCCGTGTCGCTACAGATCATCAGGTGAAGTTTTAGCTTAATCAAACTTTTTTGACGGTTTTAATTAGTTTTTGGAGGTTTTAATCAGTTTTTGGAGGTTTTAAATTAGCTCATTTAGCGTAATGGACTCAAGCTCAACCTTTCTCTCAGAAACCTTCGTAACCCTTTGTCGCAGTTGTGGAAGGGTGTCTTATTTCATGATAGATTAAATTTTGTCTTTTTGTTAGGTCACTCTAAAATTTTGACTTTTGTCAGAGAGAAAACTATATCTCATGAGCATGGAAATGCATTTTGATTGGAAGAAGAGAAGCAGATACAAATTCTTGTCACAATGAACTTTTCAAAATAACAGTTCTCCCTTTTAATACTTATGAAGAGAATTGAAAGGTATTAGACGTGTAGTCTTGCATTCTTATCCTTCTTGCCTATAATGCCATGTTGGCACTGAATTGTGTTGCATGTGTAGAGAAAATCAGATGTTTTTTGTTCTTAATCACAGGATAAACATTTCGTAGTTTTTCTCCAGAATAACACAGTGTAACCTAGTCGTTAATAAGCCTAAAAAATTTGCTGTATTAATGGGTGGTCATATTAAAGGGTTTTTTAAGTAAGAAAATGACTGACTGAGCTTTTCTTCTGGCCTGGCCTCCTACGGAGACATTCTTTTGGCTTGTCACACATTTTCCTCTCATACGAACGTCTACTGAAGCCAAGGGAACATTCCTTGCCCTTTGTTTACTCACATCCTGATCACGGCAACAGACTTTGTCCCGAAGATTGGCTGGAGATCGTGTGAAAAATAATTACTTTAGAGCGAATTGGCAATGGATTATTATGTAATAAGAAGCTAATAATAAGCTGCATCATCGGCAACAGACTTTGTCCCAAAGATTGGCTGGAGATCGTGTGAAAAATAATTACTTTAGAGCGAATTGGCACTGGCGTATTATGTAATAAGAAGCTAATAATAAACTGCATCATCGTTTTCAAAGTAAAAAGTATTTCTATTAAATCCAGTGTGCGTTTGTAGATTTACAAGCACTTCATTATTTTCACGGCAAAATAAACTATAGTTTTTCAAAGAGGATTTAAACAGATTATCATAACTGTCTCACACACTCTATGAAAGGACTTGCCAGTAGTTTGGTGTTTTGCAATCATTTCTGTAGTAAATTGCACTGTTTTTATTAAACTCAATGTGCTCTCTTCTTTACATTCTACATGTGTTTTTTTGTAGAGTATCAAATCACAATGTCAATCACGTGTCCTAGTCCATAATATTCATCACATCTCCCTTCTCCAAACAAAGAGAAAGAATGGGAATCTACAGTTTCACTCAAGACATGACAAGTCCTTAAATTTAGAAGGTAGAACCTTCTTCCGGGTCGAGACTCTTGGCTGAACAAGTTCCGGTTCTGCGGGCTCTGCGTGAAAGTTGTCAGGGCTGGTTTGGTATATTTCACTCGGATCTGGTGGGGTTTCTTCCGTCTCAGGCTCGAATGGTTGGGATGGTCCTGAGATGATGTGTGGAGGTTCACCAGTTTGTAGGAGGTCACGTCGATTGCGCCGATAATCTTGCCCGTTTGTTGTGGTAACAATATAGGATCTGGTGTGTTGGGCTGACTCCGGATACAAAACTGCGGGGAAAAACGCACTAAGTAACTTCTCCTTGACGGTAGGCGGAACTATGTACACATTTGCCTTCAGGGGCGGTAAGGGCTTTTAGCTGCCGTTTGTTGTAATACAATGCTTGCTGCCTTTGAGCGCGATTCTAATTGTTGACTGGGATCATTCGGTTGGCACCAAACAGGGCTGGCAAACAGTTCCTGGGTGCTGGAATCTTTGTCTCTTGGCTCGTGGGCGGTCTCAGGAGTGAGTTCGGGAGGGAGAGTAGGTCCTGCCCGGTGGACTGGAGTAGGTTGCGGTATTCCAACAGCCAATGTATGGATTCATCAGCTTTCTTGCGTATTCTCTTTACGGTTTGTACAGCTTGCTCACAACTTAGCCACATTGGTATTAGAGCGTTATGTTGGGACTTGAGGTTAGTCAGCTTGAATCCCACTAGCTGCCGGCTAAACATCCTTGAACTCTCGGCTGTTGTAGCGGGCATGTTGGTCTGACAGCTAGTTCTCAGGGAATATCCGTGTCTTCGGCGAATATTGACATTCATGTGCCATGATTAACGGTTCCAGGCTGTCTTGTCTTGGCAGGCTAGGCATTAGTCTCGATATACTTTGAGTATGTAATCTAGCTACGAGGAGGTATGTCTTCCTCTTTATGTTGCAAAAAGGTCGGAACCCAGCTTCTGCCTATGGTCGGTCAGGTATCGTCATGTGGCATATCATGGGTTCTTTCTGGATATTCTGTCCTGGAGGTGGAACATGTGCTGGCATTTTGAAAAACCATTTTCTTGAATATCATTTGACCATTCCAGGCCAGAAAAAAACGGTTGCTCCTTGCGTCAGGATTTGGCATTTTTCCCACCGCAAGATGGCCTTTCGTGTATCAGCATGAGAATATTCTTCCTGAATGCTTCTAGGTATAAGGACTCTCTGTTTCATTGAAAACAGGTCAGGCCGTCTGCGTCGCTGGGGCTCAGCGCGTGTCGATACGTTCGGCAGTTAGGGGGGCTGATTTCGTGGGATGTATCAGCTTGCTTGGTGGTCTGGCCAGCCCTGATGTCGATTTGTTTTCCGAAGTGCTTGAAGGGATTCATCCCTTTGCAGTCTCCTCCTTGAGCTCAGCAATTTTGTCGGGGGTAGCTGGCATTCTTGCTGCAAAACTGTGCACCATGACCTCTATATTCTTCACATGATATCTTGTTGTATCATTAGCTTCGGCTGTTAGGTAAGCTCTCGAGCTACGGAGTGTCGGCGGTGAACATGTACTGTTCCCAGGTACATACTGGATGCTAGTTGGCTGATATTTCTGTTAAGGTCTGAATGAAGGAGGAGACGTTGATCGCTCGGTGGTGGCTTGTGAAATGGGGTTTTGTCATGATTGGCATCAAGAGGGCTTGTGATCACTTTGCACTGTCACTTGCGCTTCGCGTAGCACGAATTGTATGGAATGGCTCTCGCCACGTGAATAACTTATGGCCTAGTGTTGCTTTTTTTTACTATCTTAGCGTGTGCGTATGTTCTCTTCGGCAGGCTGGTCAGTAGATGCTTGATGCGTCAGATTAGCAGAGATGCCATTCCTGAAGCAGGCAACGGGCCGGCATTGCCGTTCTTGAGCGGCGTCGTGCTTGGTATGGTGGGCTGTTGTTGAACATCTAAGATATGCGTAAACAAATTGTCAAAAAAGATACGTCACACAAAAGAAAGACGGGGCTGCTGGTCAGAGGTCCTTGATCTGGGGACGAGTGAGGGCGTGCGGGGCGCCAAACCAAAAAAAACACACCATACACATGACTTCACTGTGGCTTGTTTTTTTGAGTAAGCTGAGGCTAGCTAGGGGAGCCGTGATTTCTAGACTATATTTGTAGTTGTACTGGCGCTAGTATACATTGACGCATCCTAGTGAGGGGGCGCTGTAAGTCTTGCTTTGTTTTGTGGCTGCGGCATGTCGACGTGGCTTTGATCTTGTCAAGGGTTCTGGCCTGAATTCCTTCACACTTACAATACTTCCCTAGGTACATGACTTTGTCCAATACGTAGGTAGGGGGGGGTATTTTCGTCCGATTGAACTTGATGTTGCGTTCCTTGGCGCGATTCTTAGCACCAGCTTAAGTGCTGTGTCATGTCGCTTCTCCATCAGCGGCCGTGCGTACATATGATGTCATCAGTGTACTGCTAACCACGCCTGGGATGTTCAGAGAAGTTGTCATCAACCATTTTCTGTGGCTAGCATTCAGACGCCTGAACAGTACACTAAACAAATGGCAATAATACGAGTTGAATTTATACCTTCGCCGAATGGGCGGTGTTGAAGCGTGCACAAATAGGCGAGATTGTTCATCCCTAGTTTCTTGTGCGATTAGCAGTTGACTCTGTCCCGATGAACAGTGAAGACTTTCATTCCGCTGAGTGTTGCTTGATATGGATTTCAGCTGCTTGGGGCGCTTGTAATAGCTCTCTTTGGATTGGGGGCCTTGTTTGCGGTCTTTGCGGGTCATAATACAAAGTCTTAAGTGAATCGCATGCTTTTTTTTCTGACTGATGACTGAAGGCTATTCACCCAGTTCCCCGGTGGCGCCGATCGCAGTTTGCTTGTACTACTCCGTTGACTTTGTGAGTGCTTCTCGACGTGTTTCTTTGTAGTTTGGGGGCATGGAGGCTTAATGGTACTTTCCTCGGAGGGTGAATCGTTGGCTGCATCTGTCGATAGTTCGATGTGGTTATTCGCCTTCTGACGAGGGCCTAATGCCCGTGAAGTACCATGCATGCGTATTCTGGCGAGTAGATCTGGCTGATTTTCGCTGAACTTCGCCGATGTTGTTTATGCTAATTATTTATTTTTTTTTTTGTTTTCTTTTTTTTAAGATCACGGCTGTTTGTAAACCCAATCGCGGTTTCGCTTCGTTGATTTCTGACCTCGTAGAATGCTGGCATCCCCGATTGCTTACCGAACCAAGCTCTGGTTGTTCATCTGACATTTTCCTTTATTGCCGACTCGGGTTCCACCGATAAGCTGTTAATTTCGTGTTGGTTGCTCGGGATGCTGGCTTTATCGTCGGAATTTTGGCGAAATGTGTCCGTCGGGTAATTTCCTGTTACATTGTGCGGCCAGTGTCAATCTTGAAACGGATGAATCGGCTCTGCACGTTGACTTGGAGGGCTAAACAAATAATTCATTTGCCTGGACGGGCATTGTGGGAGGGGGGCGCTATCCGATTTCTCCTATGCAACAAATCATCCAGGCTAGAATCTTGCATTTGGATCTGTTTGTTTGTAAGGCATCGTGGCAGTTCTCTGTGGGGTTTGGATCCTTGGGTAATCTTTGTGGAGTAAACACATTTCCGCGTAGTGATTCTATACCTTGAGCTATTTGAGCGCAAGTTGTGTCCAAAATGGCTGGCGGGTGCATTGCCCTAGATCATGATTCGTGCCACATACGAATACAGGGCGTTAGGGTCTTCTTGTAACCGCTTCTCTCGTGCCCTTAACTGGATATTTTTGGTGTGGGTTATATGTCTCGCCTGTCGTTTGGGGAGTGGTCGTGGCTGCTTGCAACGGAATTGTGGAGTTCTTGTGTTTGAGGCTTGCCATGTGTTCGGCTAGCTCGGACGGGCGTCGATCGCCTTTTTGATAAAAAAAGTGTGAGTGCCGTTGTTGCGGAGTTAGGCGCTCATCTTGTGCTTGTTGTCCGTCTAATCCGCGCAAACGATTCGGTCTCTAATGAGTTATCTGTCTTCGCAGGTCCCGA
>JAHPZR010007896.1:0-10000 GCA_019787425.1 Platygyra sinensis | reverse complement strand
ATCATCATTGGATAAAGCTGATAAAGTCTTGACACGAAGTACAAATGCTGAAGTCGTTCAAGTTAAAAAGTCATTAGAGACACTCTTCGAGGGAGTTGATCAAACTGCTAAGCCAACTGAACCTAATCCCAAACGTATTCCGATTTTAGTTTTCGTTGAAAATCAAAAGATGTTGGAGATTGTCAACACCGAAGACATTGGAACACTAGAAATACTTCAGCAAACTGAAGCAAGTCAGTCTGTCGTTGAAGGCAAAGGCATCCAAGAAGGAACTGTTGGATGTGAAATGCAATTTGTTCTGACCACAAAAAACGCAGGGGGAAGACAGTGTTACAACAAACATGATCGTGTAACGGCGGAGATCAGGGACGAGCAAGGACGAGAATGCTCGACGGAAGTGCGAATAAAAGACAATAAGGATGGAAACTACAAGATTAGTTATTCACTCAAAGATCAAGGCAAATACAATGTGACAGTAAACGTAAATGGAAAACCCATTCGTCAAGGCCCTTTTTCTGTTGAGATGAAATTATTTCAGTTTAGACCTGTTTTAGCTTTTGGAACAGAGGGTTCGTCAGTTCGAATTTTAAACTATCCCTGGGGCGTGGCGGTAAATGGTAGGGACGAGATAGCTGTTACTGATTGTTTGAACCACAGAGTTCAGATCTTCAACAGTGATGGAAATTACTTAAGATCTTTTGGTCAGCAAGGTAGCAATGCGGGGGAGTTTAAGTTTCCAAGGGGAATAACCTTTTCTGAAAATGGAAGTGTATTCGTAGCAGACAAAATTAACCATAGGATCCAGATTTTCAATGAGGAGGGTGTGTACGTGGGTATGTTTGGTGGGAAAGGAAACCTCGATAATCAGCTCTATAATCCTTTGGGTTTATCTGTAGGCAGTGATGGCAATATCATTGTTGCTGATACAGGTAACAAACTGATTAAGATTTTTTCTCCCGATGGCAAGTTTCTAATGAAGATAGGTGGGCAGGGCTATTTTACTTTACCTATCCACTGTGTTCAGAGTGATAGACATCTCATAGTGTCAGACTGCCAAGAACATTGCATAAAGGTTTTTGATAGAAATGGAAACTTCCAGTACAAGTTTGGAAAACAGGGTGGTAGGGACGGGGAGTTTAACTATCCCAGTTGTTTGTCGGTGAACAAGTCAGGACACCTGATGGTGTGTGATACAAATAACTTTAGGATACAAGTATTTGACCTAAATGGGAAGTTTGTTGGTAAGTATGGAAGTGAGGGAAGCAATCTAGGAGAATTTAAGTCTCCGCAATCTTTAGCAGTTCTTAGTAGTAGTCGAATTGTTGTTTGTGACAGGAATAACAATCGTATTCAAATATTGTAGAAAGAAGTTCCTGATCATAAACTGGCAAAAAAAAAGAAACGGTTTTTATAGATAGTTAACATGAATTGTTGTGAAGCCGATTCAAAACAGTTATTTTAGTTTTCAGTTTGTGAATCTGCTTGAGAAAAAGTTAGAGTTACAAATGCGGTAATCATATCATGTTATTGTTGGAAACAAGCCTTAAGATTTATTTCAAGCTGGCAGGATATTTTTTGTCAGGGGTGGAGTGGGGAATGTAAACCTGAAACTCTTGCTAGTGGCTAAGACGGACAACTAGTATTGCGTTCACACTAGACCGACAGCTGTTCAGTCCTTGCCTGGGAAAGTGTTCTCTTCAGTGTAGCCAGAATAGGCTTTTTGCACGATCCGGTCAGATTTTACGGAATAGATTATGCTGGGGTGGAAATAACGCATTAGGGCCATAAAAACAAAAGAAATTCAGGCTGCACTGGTAAGAATTTCTTTGTTTTGGTAGTCCCAGTGCGTTATTGGCGTCGCAGCATAATTTATTCCGTACCACGTGACCGGATCGTGCAAAATGGGAGCCTTTACTGCATTTTGGCCGCGAGCAAACTGAAGCGAGACTGTAATCCCAAAGCAAACTGTAATCCCACCCTACTCCAAGTTGTTTTGCTCTCGCTCCAGTTTGCCCGCGGCCAAGCTTGTGTTTAGAGATATATTAATGCATTATCAGTTCATAAAAACCAGTTATGCATTGTAAAATATGTAGCTTGTAGTGAACATTGCTTTTGTCAACTTACTGCTTTAAAACTTGCTTTGTAAGATAACGAAATTCGCATGGAATTCCGCTTTATGAAGCCCTGGTTAATAAGACCATAAGTGTTTCTGTTGTTGGTCAGCCAGTTTATCGCACTAAAACTCCCAGGCCCTTCTTACCTCGGCTCCTCAAGGGTTAAGCGCGAGATGACTACTGCGGGGACACTCTGGACTTTTCTGGTCTCTCTGGCCAGCTCTGACTCACTTTTCAGTTCCCAAGTCAGAATATTTAAATAGGGAAACCCCCTCAGACGCGAGGCGTGGTACGGTTTCTGTCAAACGGAGTTCCACTGTAATTAAGTAATATGTGTTTCAAGCACTCATTTATAGCGGTTGAGTTTAGCTTATTGGAACTTTAATTTATGCGTTAATGATTAATTTTTTGGGAGAAAACATTGTCAGCAATGTAAAGAACAACAATTTCTCTATGAAATCTTTATTTCTTTCTGCCAATGTAAATAAACAGTGGATAACTACGTTTAGTGAAGCCCGGTGTTGATGAGTTGAGTTTATTATTTAAGTCGTGAAATTGTATGATCGTACATTAAGTTCTTTAGTAACAATCCCTGTTCCAGACCGCTCAGTTGGTTAAAGTTGCGTGAATATAAACCGCGGAGAAACCCATAAGGACGTCAACACGATAAATTCCTTTACTTTCGCAATGGAATTTTACTGTTCATCACAGATACTCCCCATCTAACACAAACTCACAAACTCGGCAGCAAATTCAACGTGTACCTCCCCCTTCCCCCTTCTCTCCACCCTCCCTCCACCTTCTAATCCCACGTCAACTATTAAACCCTTTAAACTTTAAAGCATTTATCCATTCAATAAACCTGAAGAAGGCTGGTGTTGGCCAGCCGAAATATGGTAATAACGCCCATTCACGTTGTCTAGACCAACCTTTGCAGTATATTTTCTATTTTTAAAGTTTTTTGGTCTGATCACGATCTATTTTGATCCAACGTAGAGCAAGTTTTGATCGTACACGGTTTTTGCAGTGGTTTAATCCTTAAAAAGTTATTAAACCCTTATCAAGGACGAATGATTGAGTACGTGAAAAACACCTCGCACTAGAAGACACCATGAGAAGACAAAAAGACGCGTTGTCTCATCGCTTCTGGCCGGGGTATAAGTCATGACATCTCAGCCTTTACCACATTATTCTTGTATGAAGCTGAGTAAGGCTGTACGTTAGCCTCCTACGCAGACTAGGCAGACATTCTTTGGGCACGTCACGTATTCGTGACGAACCCAAAGTAGGAGACTAGTCAGTACGTATGCCAATGCGGGGAAAAGTTAAACTATAGCATTTTTTTTTTCTTTACCCGGACAGTCCCATCCCACCACATCATCAAGTTTGGGCTTCTTCTGAAACCCCACGGTTTAGGTTTGCTTCAAATGGTAAAGAATGAAAGAGCCGTCCGCCGCGCTCGGCCCGACCACCTGGTCCTAGTTGTTCAAAGGCTGGATAACGTTGTCCAGCGGATAAATTACTATCCAGTGGATAGCGCGGTTTGTTATCCGCTGGATAGCGATTTATCCATCCAGCCTTTGAACAACTGGGGCCTGGACAACATCATTCTCGTCCCCAGAGCCCACGATCCTTCTGGCCTGTGGTTGGGATCGAGAGCTCTGGCCAGACCCGATTTTCTGAGCATGTGCAGAGTATTCGTTTCGCATTCTCAACCAATCAGATTTGCTAGATTTGACGGGAAGTCCGTGAATCGCGGACTTCCGGTTTTGGACCAAACCAGAGCTCTCGATCCCAACCACAGGCCAGAAGGATCGTGGGCTCTGGGGACGAGAATGGGACAACATATTCCCCATAATGCTTATCGAACAAGACGTTGTGTTTTCCCGATGCGCGCGCATGTGGCAGCCATATTTGTTCCGTAATTTGTGAATTGACTGAAAGAAGATTGTCGCCATTTTATTCATGGCAAAATTTCGTGAAGGCTTCCTTTCGCGGCACATAACAAGATAGGTAATGTATCTCAAATTAAATTCATTTAGAACTTTAAAAGCTGGCATTTTGATTGAACTGGACGAAGAAACTTTCTCATACCTTCGCCTTAGTCCGCCATGTTGGTGGCGTGTCATTGTATTCACCTGTTTAGATGATGTTGTATGATGATTTCCTTCGTTATTAGATAACATTTTAATTTTTGAGCAGTTGTAAGTTCCAAAGGCGCAGTTTTATCTTTATGGGAGAGAATGTTCGTGTTATTTTCTGCCGAAACTATTGCAGCGTATATAAAATCAAATTAGGGTCACGTCGATCGTCAGTTTGATCTTTTCATGCAAACTTTTTGAAATGGCAGAAACGAGAAAAATTTCGTCCAACCAGGAATAATGGCAAAAACGTACCGTTTGGCGAGTAGTTTTACGTCATGTTTTGATTTAGAATCTTTTAAGCGCCCTTAGGACTTGTATACAAAGCGATAAACGAGCGACTAAGTTTTAATAAAAGAAACAAGGCCATCTAAATATTTTATGTCCTTTGAATAAGTCCACGTTCCGTGTCGCTACAGATCATCAGGTGAAGTTTTAGCTTAATCAAACTTTTTTGACGGTTTTAATTAGTTTTTGGAGGTTTTAATCAGTTTTTGGAGGTTTTAAATTAGCTCATTTAGCGTAATGGACTCAAGCTCAACCTTTCTCTCAGAAACCTTCGTAACCCTTTGTCGCAGTTGTGGAAGGGTGTCTTATTTCATGATAGATTAAATTTTGTCTTTTTGTTAGGTCACTCTAAAATTTTGACTTTTGTCAGAGAGAAAACTATATCTCATGAGCATGGAAATGCATTTTGATTGGAAGAAGAGAAGCAGATACAAATTCTTGTCACAATGAACTTTTCAAAATAACAGTTCTCCCTTTTAATACTTATGAAGAGAATTGAAAGGTATTAGACGTGTAGTCTTGCATTCTTATCCTTCTTGCCTATAATGCCATGTTTGGCACTGAATTGTGTTGCATGTGTAGAGAAAATCAGATGTTTTTTGTTCTTAATCACAGGATAAACATTTCGTAGTTTTTCTCCAGAATAACACAGTGTAACCTAGTCGTTAATAAGCCTAAAAAATTTGCTGTATTAATGGGTGGTCATATTAAAGGGTTTTTTAAGTAAGAAAATGACTGACTGAGCTTTTCTTCTGGCCTGGCCTCCTACGGAGACATTCTTTTGGCTTGTCACACAATTTTCCTCTCATACGAACGTCTACTGAAGCCAAGGGAACATTCCTTGCCCTTTGTTTACTCACATCCTGATCACGGCAACAGACTTTGTCCCGAAGATTGGCTGGAGATCGTGTGAAAAATAATTACTTTAGAGCGAATTGGCAATGGATTATTATGTAATAAGAAGCTAATAATAAGCTGCATCATCGGCAACAGACTTTGTCCCAAAGATTGGCTGGAGATCGTGTGAAAAATAATTACTTTAGAGCGAATTGGCACTGGCGTATTATGTAATAAGAAGCTAATAATAAACTGCATCATCGGTTTCAAAGTAAAAAGTATTTCTATTAAATCCAGTGTGCGTTTGTAGATTTACAAGCACTTCATTATTTTCACGGCAAAATAAACTATAGTTTTTCAAAGAGGATTTAAACAGATTATCATAACTGTCTCACACACTCTATGAAAGGACTTGCCAGTAGTTTGGTGTTTTGCAATCATTTCTGTAGTAAATTGCACTGTTTTATTAAACTCAATGTGCTCTCTTCTTTACATTCTACATGTGTTTTTTGTAGAGTATCAAATCACAATGTCAATCACGTGTCCTAGTCCATAATATTCATCACATCTCCCTTCTCCAAACAAAGAGAAAGAATGGGAATCTACAGTTTCACTCAAGACATGACGAAGTCCTTAAATTTAGAAGGTAGAACCTTCTTCCGGGTCGAGACTCTTGGCTGAACAGGTTCCGGTTCTGCGGGCTCTGCGTGAAAGTTGTCAGGGCTGGTTTGGTATATTTCACTCGGATCTGGTGGGGTTTCTTCCGTCTCAGGCTCGAATGGTTGGGATGGTCCTGAGATGATGTGCGGAGGTTCACCAGTTTGTAGGAGGTCACGTCGATTGCGCCGATAATCTTGCCCGTTTGTTGTGGTAACAATATAGGATCTTGGTGTGTTGGCTGACTCGGATACAACTGCGGGTACCCAAGTACTTCCTTGACGGAGGCGAACATTTTCATTTGCCTTCAGGGGCTGTAAGGGCTTTGCTCCTTTGTTGTAATACAATGCTTGCTGCCTTTGACGCGATTCTAATTGTTGACGGACATCGGTTGGCACACAGGGCTGCAACAGTTCCTTTGTTGCTGGAATCTTTGTCCTTGCTGTGCGGCTCATGAGGAGTTGGGAGGGAGAGTATGTCATCCCGGTGACTGGAGTATTGCGGTATTCCAACATGCCAATGTATGGATCATCAGCTTTCTTGAGTATTCTCTTTACGGTTTGTACAGCTCGCTCACTTAGCCCATTGGATTGAGCGTATGTTGGGCTTGAGGTAGTCAGCTTGAATCCCCAGCTGCTGGCAAAATCCTTGAACTCTCGGCTGTTGTACGGCATGTTGTCTGACACTAGTTCTTCAGGAATTCCGTGTCTCGCGAATATTGACTTCATGTGCATGATAACTGTTCCAGCTGTCTTGTCTTGCAGCAGGCTAGTCTCGATATACTTTGAGTAGTAATCTACTACGAGGAGGTATGTCTTCCCTTTATGTTCAAAAAGGTCGGAACCCAGCTTCTGCCATGGTCGGTCAGGTATCTCATGTGCTATCATGGGTTCTTTCTGATTTCTGTTCCTGTAGGTGGAACATGTGCTGCATTTTGAAACCATTTCTTGAATATCATTTGACATTCCAGGCCAGTAAACGGTTGCTCTTGCTCGGGATTTGCATTTTTCCACCCCAAGATGGCTTTCGTGTATCAGCATGAGAATATTCTTCCTTGATGCTCTAGGTATAATGACTCTCTGTTCATTGAACAGCAGGCCTTCTGCTTCGCTCAGCTCGTGTCGTACGTTCCAGTAGGGGGCGATGCTTGGATGTACAGCTTGCTTGTGGTCTGGCCAGCCATGTATGATTTGTTTCCGAAGTGCTTGAAGGGATTCATCCTTTGCAGTCTCCTCCTTGAGCTCAGCAATTTTTTCGGGGGTAGCTGGCATTCTTGCTACAAAACTGTGCACCATGACCTCTATATCTTCACTGATATCTTGTTGTTCATTGCTTCCTGTTAGGTAAGCTCTCGACAGAGTGTCGGCGATGAACATGTACTTTCCAGGTACATACTGGACAGTTGGCTGATATTTCTGTAGTCTGATGAGGAGACGTTGAATCCTCGGTGGTGCTTGTGAAAGTGGTTTTGTCATGATTGCTTCAAGAGGCTTGTGATCACTTTGCACTGTCACTTTCCTTCCGTACACGAATTGATGGAATCTCTCGCACGTGAATACTATGGCTAGTAGTTCTTTTTCTATCTGTGCGTAGTTCTCTTCGGCACTGGTCAGTGATCTTGATGCGTAGATTACAGGATGCCCTTCCTGAAGCAGGCAACCCCCCATGCCGTTCTGAGAGGCGTCGGCTTGTATGGTGGCTGGTTTGTTGACATCAAAGAATCGTAGAACGGGGCTGCTGGTCAGAGCTTCCTTGATCTTGGCTAGTGAGCGGTCGTGTTCGTCATACCATGACCACTGTGCTTGTTTTTTGAGTAGCGAGCGCAGGGGAGCCGTGATTTCTGACATATTTGGTATGTACTGCGATAGATAATTGACCATTCCTAGTAGGCGCTGTAAGTCTTGCTTGTTTTGTGGCTGCGGCATGTCGACGATGGCTTTGATCTTGTCAGGGTCTGGCCTGAATCCTTCACCACTTACAATACTTCCTAGGTACTTGACTTTGTCAATACGTAGTTGGATTTTCGTCCGATTGAACTTGATGTTGCGTTCCTTGGCGCGATCTAGCACCAGCTTAAGTGCTGTGTCATGTCCTTCTCCATCAGCGCCTGCGACTATGATGTCATCATGTACTGCTAACACGCCTGGGATGTCAGAGAAGTTGTCATCAACCATTTTCTGTGCTACATCAGACGCTGAACAGACACCAAATGGCATTCGGTTGAATTTATACCTTCCGAATGGCGTGTTGAACGTGCACAAATAGGAGGATTCTTCATCCAGTTTCTTGTGCCAGTAGCAGTTACTCATGTCGATGACAGTGAAGACTTTCATTCCGCTGAGTTTGCTTGATATGGTTTCAGCTGTTGGGGCCTTGTAATACTCTCTTTTGATTGCCTTGTTTAGGTCTTTCGGGTCTAAACAAAGTCTAAGTGATCCATCTTTTTTTTCTACGATGACTAAGCTATTCACCCAGTCGGTGGCCCGATCCAGTTTGCTTACTACTCCTTGCTTTGTGAGCTTCTCGAGTGTTTCTTGTAGTTTTGGCATGAGGCTTAATGGTACTTTCCTCGGAGGGTGAATCGTTGGCTTAGCATCTGTCGATAGTTCGATGTGGTATTCGCCTTCGACGAGGCCTAATCCTGTGAAGACATCATCGTATTCTGCGAGTAGATCTGGCTGATTTTCCTGAACTTCGCCGATGTTGTTTATGCTAATTAGTTCCAGATCACGGCATGTTTGTAACCCAATTAGCGGTTTCGCTTCGTTGATTTCTACCACGTAGAATTCTGCATCGATTGCTTTCGAACCAAGCTTGGTTGTCATCTGACATTTTCCTTTTATTGGCACTCGGGTTCCTCCGTAAGCTGTTAATTTCGTGTTGGTTCTGCGGAGTGCTGGCTTTATCGCGAATTTGGCGAATGTGTGCTCGGGTATTACGTTACATTGTGCGCCAGTGTCAATCTTGAAACGGATATCCTCGCCGTTGACTTGGAGGGCAACAAATAATTCATTTCCTGGCGGCTTGTTTAGCGCATCGATTTCTCCTATGAACAAATCATCCGGGCTAGAATCTTCATTTGGATCTGTTTGTTGTACATCGTGGAGTTTCTGTGGGTTTGGATCCTTGGGTTTTTTGGAGAAACACATTTTCGCGTAGTGATTCTTTCCTTGACATTTGAGGCATGTTTGTCCAAATGCCGGGCATTGCCCTAGATCATGATTTGTGCCACAACGAATACAGGGCGAGGATCTTCTGTAACCACTTCTCGTGCCCTTAACTGGATATTTTGGGTTGGTTAGTCTCCTGTCGTTTGTTAGTGCTGCTGCTTCAACGGAATTGTTGAGTTCTTGTGTTTGAGTCTTGCTTGTTTCGGCAGCTCGGACGGCGTCGATCGCCTTTTCTAAGGTGAGTGCGTTGTTGCGGAGTAGGCGCTCTCTTGTGTTGTTGTCGTCTATCCCGCAAACGATTCGGTCTCTAATGAGACTGTCTTGCAGGTCCCCGAACTCACAGGTCTTTGCTTTGCTGCGAAGATCAGTTACGAACGCGTCGATGGTTCTACCATTCTGTGTACAGGAGTTGAAAATGTAACGCTCGTAGGTGGTATTTTTCTTTGGCGAGCAGTATGCTTCAAACTTTTCTATTATGGGAACCAGTTTGTCTTTTTGCTCTTCTGTGAAGGAGAACGTGTCGTACACTTCGAGTGCTTCTTCTCCGATCGTGTGTAAGAAGATGGCGCATTGCGTCGCTTCTTCTTGTTTATCGGCGCCACTTGCTTTCGCGTAGAGACTCCAGCGTAGTTTCCATTTCCTCCAATTCTCCGCTATGTTTCCTTCCAACTTTAGCGGGCCCATAGGCTTCATGTGCTCCATGATTTACGATCCGCTATTCTGACACCATGTAGTAAATTGCACTGTTTTATTAAACTCAATGTGCTCTCTTCTTTACATTCTACATGTGTTT
>JAHPZR010007895.1:62500-68250 GCA_019787425.1 Platygyra sinensis | reverse complement strand
TCGCACGAAGGGAGCTGACTTTTATCTATACTGAACACCATAAACAGCGAAACGGCTGCTACGCAGACTAGACACGACAAAGACACGGTTGCCACGGACATCTTTTTTCAAAATTCCCTGACTTTTCCATGATAAAATAACATTTCTCTAGCCAAATAAATACCAAAAATGTCAGAGTAGTCACTCCTTTTTACTGGGTTGATAAGTTTACAACAAGTTTTCACTCCTCATTATAGAAAAATATCGCTGAGATCACAGTAATCTCAATGTTTCTTCCAGCCTTCAATGGTATTAAATCAGTTTGTTAAATTATTTCAATTTTTCCTGACTATTCTTCAAAATATCATTTTTTTTCCTGTCTTCTCCCTGATCTTGAAGAATTTTTTCCCTGTCCATTTCCTGATCTGCCGGCAAAAGTGAAAGAGTATTCCAGTTCAGGAAATAACCATGGACAATTTCGCCTAGGCAAGAACAAGATCATTGTTTCAGTCCATTGTTTCAGTCCATTGTTTAGTTTTATTTCGCGAAGCAAATTTGGTGAATCATTTCCTGTTTTTTAGATACGCATCATTGAAAGCAGTTGGATAAGTTGAATTTAATTAAGTTAAACATTCGGAACGGCAAACTTCACCGAAAAGTGATTAAAGATGATTTTCTAAGTAAGGAAATCACTATGAACTTAATTTACAATTCCAGGAGTGTCATGAGTATATTGATCAATTCCGTTACTTTGAAGTCGTCAAGACAACTGTCAAAAGGCTAAAAGACCAACTGCACAGTTTTTTTTTTTTTTTTTAGATATTGAAAAGGAAAACACTGTCCGGAAATACCAAGGAAAATTTATATCCGCGATACTAATGATGTGAATTATTCAACAGTTCTTCGTGTCTACGTGTTGTGTTCGGAAACTGGAAATTAAATTAATCTTTTCTTTGGTCCTCTTCTGATCTCTTCGTTGTAACACAAATACCGACACAAAGCCTAGTTAGAAAAAGGGGTTTCGCAATTCTGCCCCGGGGCTTTTACTTTCCCTCGGCAAGCGGACAAGGCCTAATCCACATGCACATGCACAAGGGACAGTCCCATATCCCATAATGCAACTCCATACGAGAAGCCGCTATAACTGAGTAACCATCTCGGAAATTCGGGCAGATTCTGTCAGCAGCGTGATCGGTAGTCTTCTCGTCATTGTGTTTACAACCTAGTTTGAATTGAACTGTGAAAGAAACACTATGCTTGGAAAGACTCAAGGCATTGGTTTATCTGTCGGGCTCATTATTATATTTATCTCATCGTCGGTGAGTAATTTTCATTGCTCTTTCTCAGTCTAATACACCTGTATTATTTGTTTGAAAGTCTGAATAACGTTTATGTCATTATCATCACTGATATTAATTTACGCGCATATTACACGTTAGATACATAACTTATCACATGGAAATACGCCTTTAGCTTAGCAACGCAATGGTTTTGAACAAAGTCGTTATAGTGTCGCTAAAGGCACAATCTATCTTAACAGCCATAACCTTTTACATATATGCTGAACAGTATTAGTATTCAGACCATAATCCTGCATTATTATTCACGTGTTCAAACAGGAATAGATTACTTCAAAATTGGGTTAAACAGCCAGGTCAAAATATTTGACCTTTTTTGCAGTAGTATGTAACACTGATATATTTATGTTTCTCGGCGCATTAAAGAACGAACGGATTTGCAAAAGTAATATTATTACATCTTAAGCTCGAAACACTTGGCTGGGCTAGTGTAAGCCCCGGGTGTAAGCTTTTGTTTAAAAAACGACAAAACAATGCTAAACTCAAAATTAGTCTTCGTGGCGAAAGCTGGGGAGGGAGGGGAGCGAAACGTTGTGTTGTCACCCCCTGTGTTGTGAGAGATTAGCAATGCAGCCATGTCACTGATATCAGACCACCCATAAAGCACTTCCACGCCTAAGTGGATTTGTTGTCAAACATAAAAAATCTCATTTGTTTTTACATTGTCATTCTCACCTGCTTAATTACCGTTTAATAGGTGTAAAAAAGAGTCTTCACGAAAATAATATCGAAACGTGTTGGTCGTACTCACAAAGGGTTTTAAATTAAGGTATTATCAACACTAGGCTCTTTGGCCATGCATATTTTTCGACGCCACAAGATTACATTTAACTTGCAAGCCGACAATAGACTAGACACTGTTAATTGACGTCAAGTCATTACACCGCCAGCAGTAATTAGCAATCAACTAGCCCACATTGTTTTAAGGACTTTGAACCAATACTCGTGCTTGTCTCCGGTGCGTGTCGCTAAAGTTTATTTTGAAATACCTAAATACAGCTTTTGTTGAAATCTAAACAACAGAAGGAGAAATTATTAGAAGCAATGTTTCAGTAGCATGGCAAAACCTGGAAATGGGGGCAACGTGCAATTAACAAATTAACGTCAGTTGTTAATGCGTCTGTTCTGTTATTGATTTTGAATTTCGCAATGACCTTGTCAAAGTAGCTGTGGATCGCCGTCCAACTTCATACGGTTAACTTGATTCTTGGGGGTTTAACTTAAATCTTAGGTCAAAGATGTCAAAACATTTCTGTAAATTTTTGCACGTAGCTGAAAGGCATGACTCGGGAAGGCAGTTTGTTTTGAATTTTGTGCATCTTTTTCATCAACCGCTCTTTGGTGACTTGTGTTTCTTTTTCACCTTTCATTGTCAAGGTATTTGCTACAGGGACCTATCGGTGATAATGTATGTTTCTTTCGGCTGAAAAGGGACATTTAAAGCCTTAGAATGTAAATAACACGGTGGTAATTCCAAAAGTGCTTACTCAGCATATTAATTGCCAATTGTTTATAGCCGGGTCCTGCAAGCCATTTAAGTCGCTGAATCCATAGTGCAAATAGCTAGTTTTTAATTCTTTCGAACTTAGAATGGATACAATAAGTCCTTGCAAATCTTTACAGAGAAATGGTAATGAATGATAAAGAAAGGAGAATTTTTCACGTATCATTATAGTTTCAAGGCGACTAAACTTTGCATGCCCCCAGTTTACGAACCAACTTGTCGGAAGCTTTTATGATGAAACCTCTTGAAAGCGTCATCAATTTTGTGATTGTATTTTGAAAAGAATCTTCTAGACTGTTCTAGAATGCTAAGCTGGGCCAGTCAGTGACGAAGCTTTAGCTGACGAGCGCGACTCGACTCCGTTGATTGTTCCGTCGTAAGATCTTGAAAGTGAATTCGAAACAAGCTCAGAATCTGCGAGATTTCCCGATGATGGTGTTGGCATGTTTCCTGGTACTGGCCATAATAACAAGAGTAACGGTAAGCAAACGCTTTCAAAAATCAGTGCCGCGCCCTCAGCTGATGTGCAGCAATTACGAAAATCCATTTCACGATAGCTACGAGAGCAACATTTGTGCCTTAGAAACACTGGGAGTCCAGACAGATTCATATGGTCTGCTAATCACAGTACTCCTAAGCAAATTACCGGAACATTTACGTTGTACAATATTGAGAACAAATCCTGAGGCAGATTGTTCCCTAAATGATTTACGAACAGCGCTTTGTCATGAAGTAGACGCAAGGGAAAAAAGTCAACTTACGCAAGCCCCTGCCCACGGAATCTTCGCAGAATCAATGATCAAAGTCCTAGGACTCAATTGGAACACAAAGACAGATACTCTGTCACTGTCAAGGAAACCAACGCAACAGCACAGGCAAAATCTCCAAAAGATCAGTATTAAGCTTTTTCTCAAAACTAGCATACGGAACGGTGTCCTATCTGAGAGGAACCAACCCCAAAAGTAGAACAGAATCTGCATTCGTAATGTCCACAAGCAAAGTAGCGCCTATAAAACCACAACGCAATGCCACGACTAGAACTACTTGCAGCAGTGCTCGGAGCAGAATTATCTAAATACCTGTCAAATACTATACTTCCAAAGTTCTACACATCCCTAATTATATTGTGGAGTGACTCATGCACAAATTGGGTTATCATAGATATCTTCATCAAAGCCTCCACGACAACAGTTTATGCGACATCGAGTACAATTAATTAGACATCACCTCGCAGAGCAGGTGGAAGTACTGTCCGATCATATATCCAATCCTGCAGACCTCATTACCAGGGGAATAGGCGTTAAAGCCTTTATATCTATACAGCAGTGTTTGAACCAAGGGCCCTCATGGCTTATGATCATGAAGACAACACAGTAATGGCCATCAGTCATCGACAAGGTTCCAGTTACAAGACAACACAGAAAACTAACACAGACATCCAATTAATAAGCGCAAACACACAGAAGAGCACAAGAAAGCTACTCCGACTTTGCTTCATTTGAAACTCACAATCATCCAAGAATTTAGAAGAGCCGCAGTTTAGACTGATTACAGTTCGTGATATTTTTGAAAGAAGCGATTGTATTTATTTGTTAAAAGAGTGGGAAAGAGATCCCTGATAGCTCATGCACGGTCGCACGATTCTACAGATTTGTTTACGGATCGAAGTAAACTGTTTTCAGTCGGACTCAAAGTTAGTCCCTTCGGGCTACACAGACGCACCGATGATGGTATCAAGCGAAAATGAAACGCTTAAAGCTGCTAAAGGTTCAATATCTTAAACTTGCGAAAAATGTTCATGGAGTAGAAACTTTCATTGTGTTTAACTTTGAATGGGCCGGCCGTAACAGCTGATTGATATTTGCATATGTCGCACCATTCTGCCCGATGTTTTTGTATTCCTTTGCAAGCGTCAAAACTGTTGAAGAGCTTCATAAAGAAAAATAACTGTCTGTGTTTAGAGCGTACAAAAGGTGTAAGTGTCAACATAAAAGCCGCAAAGCCGCCCACTGTGACCTGCTTAAAGCGCGAAACGCCAGCCAACCATACAACCACTCACGTGATCGTCCAAAAGGCAACGATTCTACAGATTTGGATAAATAAAGATTTACTACTACTACTACTACTACTAACGTGTGAAATAAGTCATGTCAACCGTGCCATAAGCGCGTGAAGTTATTTTCGGTATAAGGACATAAAATGCACTCTAAAAACCTTTAAAACATGGTATGTGAATTAAGTAACCCAAAAACCTTTGGAATGTACTAAGTTAACTGGAAAACACCGAGGAATTGCGAATGAAATAGTCAGCCCAGAACGGTCAATACCAAACAGCTGAACGGTAAGCGCACGAGTGTACAACTGAACCCTAAACATTTTATAAGACTGATACCAATACATGTCCATGATAAGTGAAATATCAGTTGTCTATATATATATACTCACCGACGATGCCATAAATGCAACACCGAATCCTAGATACAAACCAACTACAAACATCTTTTCTTTTCTCCGTGAAACAGTTCTGACACGCGCGCTGAGGCACCGCCAATGGAAAAGGCTTAAATTTTCGAGGTCGTTGCTTTTTATATGGATCTAGAGTCGACTGGTATCGAATTGCATGATGGGATGCGGGACTGTCCCTAGCCTGTTCCAGGCTCTCGGTCAGTGGGGACGGATCGGAAAGAAGCGCGGGACGAGCATCGAGCGGGGTCTGGTAGGGAAAGAGGGCGCGATCCTTTTCTGTCCCGGATCCCGCTCGGGTCTGACCCCGCTTGTCGCCCGCTCTTTCCCCACCAGACCCCGCTCGATGCTCGTCCCGCGCTTCTTTCCGATCCGTCCCCACTGACCGAGAGCCTGGAACAGGCTAGACTGTCCTTCTCAGTGGAAATTTACTCACCAGGAAGTTA
>JAHPZR010007895.1:10000-55000 GCA_019787425.1 Platygyra sinensis | reverse complement strand
GTCAAAGTAGCCTGCGGATCCACTCGGTTATCACCTTGTGGATCCCGATCCACAGCTAGCGCGCTACTTTGACAATGTTATGACGAAATTCATGATCAATAACAGGACAGACGCATGAAAAAGTGACGTCAACTTGTAAATTGTACGTTATCCCATTTCCACGTTCTGTCAAGCTGCTGACATATGGCTTCTAATTTCTCCTTCTGTTGTTTAGATTTCAGCAAAAGCTGTATTTAGGTATTTCAAAGTTACCGTTCAGCGACACGTACGAGTATCGAGTCAAAGTCAACAATGTGGGCTAGTTGATTGCTAATACTGCGGGCGGTATAATGTCTTGACATCAATTAACAGTGTCCAGTCTATTGTCAGAAATCACTCAGCTGACGATATCAGCTAATCTAATATCGGCTTGCAAGTTCAAATGTAATCTTGTGGCGTCGAAAGATATGCATGGGCAAAGAACCTAGTGTTGAAAATACCCTAATTAAAAACCCTTCGCGAGTACGACCAACACGTTCCGATATTGTTTTCGCCAAGACTCCTCTTTTACACCTATTAACGGTAATTTAAGCAGGTGAAAATGACTGTGTAAAAGTTAATTATTCTATTTATGTCTAACAAGAAATCCACTTAGGCATGCAAGTGTTTTATGGGTGGTCTGATATCGGTGACAAGCCATGCATTGCTAATCTTCCACAGCACAACGTTTCGCCCCCTCCCTCCCCCGCTTCCGCCAGGAAGAGCATTGTTTTGTCGTTTCATCACTGGCCTGACCGAGTGTTTCGAGCTCAAGATATAATAATATTACTTTTGCAAATACGACCAGAGCCTGTTTCACCCAACTTTGTTTGAAGTAGTTTGAATACGTGAATACTTTCTTTTGAATACGTGAATCCTTCCCTCCATCCGCCGTTTCTGCCAGGAAGAGCATTGTTTTGTCGTTTCATCAATGGCCTGACCGAGTGTTTCGAGCTCAAGATATAACATCAATACTGTTCAGCATAAATGCACAAGGAAGCTATGAGGATAGACTGTGCCTTTGTTCAAAACTAAGCTTAAGGCGTATTTCCCATGATGTGGTCAATGATGATAATTACATAAACGTGATTCAGGCCTTTTAAACAAATAATGCAGGTAGAACACTGAGAAATATCAATGAAAATTCAGACTCACCGAAGATGAGATAAATAAAATGATGAGTCCGATAGATAAACCAATGCCTTGAGTCTTTCCAAGCATAGCGTTTCCTTCACAGTTCAATTCAAACTACGTTGTAAACACCATGACGAGAAGGCAACCCGGATCACGCTGGTGACAGAAACTGCCCGAATTTCCGAGATGGTTGCTCAATATATTGTAGGGGCTACTCGTCTGGAGTTGCATTTTGGGATACGGGACTGTCCGGCTTGCGCATTTTCTTTGGTATTTCCGGACAGTTGTTTTTATTTTCAATTTCTAAAAACACAACAGTGCAGTTGGTTTTTAAGCCTCTCGACGACTTCAAAGTAACAGAATTCACCAGTATACTAATGACACTCCTGGAGTAGTAAATTAAGTTCATAGGTGACTTCCTTACTTAGAAAATCATCTTTAATTAAAAGTTTCGGTGTAGTTTGTTTCCGAAGTTTTAACTTAATTAAATTCAACTTAACAGATTGAAACTGTTTTCAATGATCGGCATCAGTGAAAAAAAAAAAACAGGAAATGATTCAGCAAATTTGCTTCGCGAAATGAACAATCGGCTTTTAATTTTCTTGTGAAGTTGTCCGTGGTTACTTCCTGAGCTGGAGTACTCTTTCACTTTGCCACTGATCAGGAAATGGTCAGAGAAAAATACTTCTCATGAGAGCAGGGAAATTAAGTCAGGAAAAATTGAAATAATTTAACACGGCTGATTTAATACCATTGAAGGCTGGAAGAAACTTTGAGGTCACTTTGATCGAAACGATATTTTTCCATAATGAATGGGGAGAGAAAATTTGTTGTAAAGTTATCAATCCAGAGAAAAGAATGGCTGTGAGTCGAGGCTAGTAGCTGCTACTACTATTGGCATTTTGTATTTATTTCAGTGGTGGGAGAAATTTTATATAAAGTCAGGGAATTTTGTAAAGCGATGTCTGTGCATGGGAACCTTGTCTTTCTCATGTCTGGATTTGTTCGTTTAACTCTTTTGCAAATTATGTTAAGTTAACTAATCGATGATATTTTTACTGAAGAGTTTGTTGCGTGAATTTTTTCTGTCAGGTTCCCATAGCAATCAGCATATATACCACGCTGTATGTGTACCTTACCTGATTCAGATCACCAAGTTCTTGTTATCGGAAAAGTTTAAATACCGTACTAATCTTACAGGTAAAGACCTAACGTTGTTAACAATTATAAGAAACCCACATGAGGATTTTTTTGCATTACCAAAGATCCCCCGCGTGACCTGCCTTGTTTACATGACGATGACACGCGCGCGTGACGTGGGCCGGGATTCCTTGGTTTCACGCGCGCACAGCTACGAAGACATTCATATGGAAACACACACTAGTACTGATTCTCCTGCTTGATTCAGAAGAGGTAGTCCTCGTAAGACGGATATAGAGACAGACCTGACAAGTAGCAAATGGCTCGTATGTATAGGCAGTGCTGATTGAAGGCCGTGATTGAATTGTAACCGGATGAGAAGTCGGTGGAGTGACTTACAAGGCAAGCTACTAGTTCCCACCGAAAACTGCAATGAAAACTTTTACAAATAGCGCCGATTTGATCCGAGTTTCGAAAATTATCACAAGACATTTTTTTTCGTTTGCTTTATTTGGAACATTAATATGCTGAGAAATAACACGGAACAAAAATTGTCTTGTATATTTCGATAATTAACCTGTGAAAAATATCGTGTCTTTTTCCAGAATCAACAAGGTACGGTACCTACACTAAAACTGACGAAAATATAATTATAAATCTATATTTCTATATCTTTGTAAGGTAAAAATATTCTGCTTCTCTAAGATATACATTGTAAAACGGATGAAGGCTAAAATACTGTGTAAATGAACTTCACAAACTTCACATTTATCCTGATATAAAATATTGTCTTTAACTTACAAGCTATGGACGACGCATTTCATTTTCAATATTTTCTACTTAAATATTTACGAATTTTACTAGCTTATAAACCTAGCTGACTATACTCTTCACATCTTATTTCATTTTCAATATTTTCTACTTAAATATTTACGAACTTTACTAGCTTATAAACCTAGCTGACTATACTCTTCACATCTTTTAAGTTAACCAAGTGCGTATGTTAATTCAATTTTAGGGCATAAAATTAATGCTCTTCCCAATAAATATACATCTTATTCCATACATAACTTTAGAATAAGATCCTCTTCTAATGAAAATATTCAATATCTTCATTTTAATTTCAGTCGTACAACCCGTACAAAATGAAAAATTACTTTAAGTTTATAAGTTTTAACGTGTCTGTTCTTACACGAAAAAAATATTTTTCAATCCAAAATGTGGAGCCTTTTGAATAAGTTACATGCAAAATCCTTTAAATAACTTGATCAAAATATTACGAAATGAATTGTTCCGTCGCTGAATGATTAATTGAATACACCCGCCTTATTGAAATGTTTCTAAAAGAAAGCTTTCATTCCCTCTGTTTATTTGTACTTTTGCTGTAATTTAGCGGTAAATTATAACCACTTTTTTGTTAATTTCAATTGCATGAGAAAGTGGACTTGCAATAAAATTTCGACGTCAACTTGTAACTAACAGTCTGATAGTAAGATACTTACAAATAAAAAAAAATGCGTTTTGCTTCCGTTTTTCCATGTAACGACTTCATTAGATTTGTTCTTGTAGATAGTTTTCTGCAGTAAATAATTAATAATTATAAGCTTTTTATTTAAATTATTATTGTTATCATTGTTATTATCATTATTATAATTAGTATTAATGTTATTATTAATATTACTATTATTGTTATCTCTGTCATCACAGTCTTTGCTGGTGTTCTTTCTTCTTCTTCTTATTATTATTATTATTATATTATTATTATTATCATTATAATTATATGATTAGTTATTATATTATTATTATTATATTATTATTATTATTATTATTATTATTATTATTATTATTATTATTATTATTATTAAGAGAGTGTTGGACAGGGTGGCTTTTTTGCATCAGTGTTCACATAATTTAGCTTCCACCGTATCTCTAATCAGTTCACAATGAGGATAATAGCACTTACTGACTGCGTGAAACATTATTTTTCACATTAATATAGACTCGCATGGCGGTCTGTTGTCGTCACTCGAAATCCGTCCAGTTGAAATTCAACTAAATAGACAGCCAACACTTTCTTAAGCCTCATGATAAGATAAGCTCTCTTTTCCTATAGAAACTGCTAATTGTTTTTTTCTAAAACGTCCGTTCCGAATTGAGTGTTTTGGGGTGATATTACTTTGAAAATTCACAAATACTAGAACCATAAAACACACAATTTTGGAAACGACGATTCGTTACCATGGCGCCCCGCTAGAGGACTCTCGTATAAAAAGGAAAGGGGCTAAAAGACACTTCGAACCGCCGTCCTTGTTATATGGAAGTTTACCCCCCCCCTCCCCCCCTCCACTCCCTGGAAGTGGCGCTACAAAGATTTAAACCCTATAACACTTTTTTTCATCCGTTGATAGTCTATAAAATCGCACCAGCAATTGAAGGTTTTCGAGGTAATGACGTCGGTACTGAGCTCAATCTCTTCAAGTCTCTGGGGGTTCGAGTCCATCTTACAACTCATCTGGGATTCCATCCACCAATACTGTTCAAAAATTGCAAGGTCACAGTGAATTACAGGCAGTTTAATTCAGCAAAAGGAAAAAAACTGAGGCCAATTGAGCTGAACATTACATCCAGACCTCTTTGACTCCTTTCAATTTACAAAAAGAAAACAAAACATTTTTCCAAGCTATTTGAAGCGGAAATTAGCTGACATTTAAGGCGGCTAAGTTTCGAGGACAAATATGCTAGTTTTAAGCCCTGTCCAAAAGGGAAATGTTTGGCAACCAAACATGATCAAACATTCATTTGTTTGGTTACATATTGATGTTGTACTGAGTGGCCAAACGGTGTCAAATATGCGCGATTATCGTCCAAACGAACAAAATGTTTGACAATGTTTGATGAAGTGCTTGTCGTTCCTTAAATGTTAAATGTTATCAAACACGATCAAACACAACCAAACAAGATGTCCAAACGTAAATTGTATAGTCACCAAACATTGTTCAGTTGATTGTGTTTGATGGTCAAACATTTCCCTTTTGAGCATGCCTTATCTCGAAATTAATTTTTTCGAGTTGTTCGTTACCATAGTTTCCGTTGTCGTCCTCATCTTCGCCATCGCCATCGCCATCGCCATCGTCATCGTCATCGTCATCGTCATCGTCATCGTCATCGTCATCGTCATCGTCATCGTCATCGCCATCGTCATCCGCGTCATTTCCATCGTCATCGTCAACGTCATCGCCATTGCCATCGTCATCATCATCGTCATCGCCATCGCCGTCCTCATTCTCATCATTGTCGTCGTCTTCTACATCATCATCTTCGTGGTCATGACCGTCACTGATGTTATCATCGTCATTATCGTAATCCTCATGTGGGTAATTATCCATTTCTGTTATAATTATCGTGATTATAATTTCCATAACAACACGGTCCAGCATGGATGTTCTGATCAAAATAATTATCATGGCCTCTCGTAACCAATCAGCAGGTGCTTTTCAGGTGGGCAGTGCTTGCGCTGAGAGGAAATAAAACTAAAATGAACTTTGTTTAACTCTGGGAATGGTACGTTAAAGTGAGTTAGTTACACAGTACAGAAGTAACAGTGCAGTTACGTGGTTATCAAGGGACGTCATTAAAGAACCTATACACGTAAAAAACGCAAAGATTAGGGCACGGAGTTCCCAGTGTCGTGGTCCGTCCTTGTCTTACGGGTTGGTGCTATACATAAGGTTAACCTAGTCGATAAAAGTGTTGTTTTTTGTCACTGACTTGTATATTCTAGCAAGACGTTTCGGCCAACTCTTAAGCCTTCAACAGTTAAAAAAACCGTTTAATGTTACGCGCGATTTAAAGTACGTTTAAATTGAAACGTTGCGCGTGCTGTATGCGCGTGACTCGAGAGAATTCAAGTGCGTGCAACCGGCACTTGTAGATTTGGGGATGACCATGTGATCATTCTCAGTGTTCGGGTCTTTTGCAGACGTCCAAGCCTCCAGAAAAAGCCGCTGATGGTAATGTGCCTCATGTCTAACGACCTCAACGTTTTCAAAATCCATACGATGATGATGCTCGTGAACATGGCACGCAAGTTTGGAGTTATGATCGAACATTACAACAGCCTTTCTGTGCTCAGAAACCCGCGTCTTTAAGTCGTCTTTCGGTCTGGCCATACTGTATACAAAATCGCACTGACTGCAATTGATTCTGTACACTACTCCAGAAGAAGGACGGTCGGTTTCATCCTGCTGTTTCGGTCGAGGAAAAAGACTGTTGATAGTTCTCTGTGGCTGGTAGGAAACTCGCAAACTTTGCTGCTTTAGTACTTGCCATCACCAAAGAGAGGCTTCAACAATATCAAAACCTAGCAGAACGTACGAACATGTCTGTTACCAACGTCATGAACGAAGCTTCTGGATTTTGTACTAACTAACAATTATTTCAAACATGATGGCCACCATAACAAGCAGATTTTTGGGTGTGCTATGAGTTCACCAATCAGTTCTGTGTTGGCCGCCTCCTAATGGAAGTAATAGAAGAGACAGCTATCACCACAGCTCTTCGTCCTCCCAAATGGTGGTTTTGTTATGCATGTTGACGACAGCCATTCGTGCCTAAAAAAGGATCAAGTCGACTCGTTTCACCAACATCTGCACTCAATCAATGCTAACATTCGGTTCACTTGGAATTTGAAGACACTAACGGGTATGGCTTACCTTTCCTTGACACCATCACGTCCAGACGCGGCACGGCAATTCAAGTAAAGGTTTACAGAAAACCAACCCATACAGACCGTTACCTTGATTTTCTCTCTCACCACCCCTCGTGCAACAAAAGATCAGTGGTTAACACCTTATCGTGAGAAACATTCCCTCCGCGAATAAAGGAAAACGCGAGGGAGCGCGGCGAGTAAAAGCGGTACTACGAGAGAACAATTACCCCTCTGGCTTCATCAAGGAATGCGAAAGAGCGCTGGCAACTAAACCATCTCAGCCTACCACGAATGGTCATGTAGTACTTCCTTACAAGGGCGTCTCCGAAAGAATTGGTCGCGTACTAAAGCAGCAAAGTTTGCGAGTTTCCTACCAGCCACAGAGAACCCGGCATCAACAGTCTTTTTCCTCGACCGAAACAGCAGGACGAAACCGACCGTCTTTCATCTTGAGTAGTGTACAGAATCAATTGCAGTCAGTGCGATTTTGTACACTATGGCCAGACCGAAAGATCCCTGAAGACGCGGGTTTCTGAGCACAAAAAGGCTATTGTGATGTTCGATCATAACTCTAAACTTGCGTGCCATGTTCACGAGCATTATCATCGTATGGATTTTGAAAACGTTGAGGTCGTCGGACATGAGGCACATTACCATCAGCGGCTTTTTCTGGAGGCTTGGATGTCCGTAAAAGACCCGAACGCTGGGAATGATCACATGGTCATCCCAGAAGTCTACAAGTGCCTTGCACGCACTTAAATTCTCTCGAGTCAAACGTATACAGCACGCGCAATGTTTCAATTTAAAAAGTTTTTTAAATCGCGCGTAACATCGAGCAGTTTTTCAACCGCTTTCTCACCGTTTTAGTATATACTAAAACAACCATTCACCTCAGTGTCGTTGGCTAGCGTTGGATATTTACTTTCGCGGCTCGGTAAATATCCATCGCTAGCCACCGACACTGAGGTGAATAGTTGTTAAATATACAGACAAACGTAGCCCAGCGATTGCTCTCTTGTGGAGTATTCATTAATCTTAAAAAAGCCTTCGACACCGTCGGTCACGACATTTTGCTTGATAAGCTCAATCACTATGGCTTTCACGGAATAATCAAGTCAGTCATTGCTTTGCCTCATATCTCAAAAATCGCACGCAAACAACTGTGGCGCGCAAGTAGCCATCATATATCATATAAAGCTGCCGTTGGGTATGGTGTCCCTCAAGGATCAATTCTTGGCCATTGCTTTTCTTGCTATGCGTCAATGATATCCACAAATGCTCGACTGGAATAAATTTACGTTTTACCTCTTTGCAAACGACACTAACATTCTGTATGCGGACAAAAGTTTAAAAGATCTTGAGACTATTGACAGCCAACAAAGTAACTCTTTACTTTGAAAAATCCTTAACTTTGTAATTTTTCATCCTTACCAAAAGCGACTTGCCTACCAACCACTGAATACTTTCGGTCTACTTTGCATGTTTGATGTTGCCGGAGAAGAATAAATAGGTTAATCTCGAGTCTAAAGTCTACATAAAATACCTGGGCGTTCCTATGGATCAGAATCTCGCTTGGAAATACCTCATTGATTCCATTAGTAAAAATGTTGGGCCAATTGCAAAGCTACGCCACTCTGTACCTCGACCAATACTACTGAGTATCTATACATGTAACTCACTAATTCATCTTAATTTAAAACTAGACGCATATTTGCGTTCGCTCGGGCTTTGAGTTAGGGAGAAACATTGTTTTTGTTGCACCTACTTCGGTAAGGCTTTTTTGTAATTATGGGTTTATCTTGTAACTGTTTTTATCTCGGTATGCTAGAGATGTAGGGTTATAACTTATGTATACAGTAAGCGGAAAACATATTTGTTATGCTGTGTGAAGACTTTTTTCCGGGTTGGGTTAAACGCAAGCAAAATGGAGTGCTTAAATCAGAAGCAAACCTAAGCGCGGGATGACCGCCTATATAATAATATCATACTGCGAAAGGGGGTCACAGAGTCCACTTGCGAAGCACTTTCCGGAGTGTTAAGTTACACGCCACTGATTGAATATTCATTTCGGAACATGTACAAACATCGGCAAAACGAATGAGCTCCATCTCCACGCTTTCAAAAAGAATTCATACGAACAATATTATTTTGATCCATAGGCGAGGTTAAACTTCGTTTTCCTACTGAATATATTTTTAGCATATACATAGCAACAGTACAATGTAGATGACATGGGTATACACGAAAGAATACGTGCATAGACAAATTCTCTAACCTTTCTGCTTAGACTTTTAAAACTTCGTGTTTGTATTCTGCTTGATTCATGATCGCGTCTACATACACGATGAGATTTTAGTTTATGCTTCTCTCGATTAACATTAGATAGTTCAGTTGATATAGCATGTTTCTCGATGAAAGCTTGGTTCACTCATAAATGTTCGCCCATAAAGAGATCTCTTATAAGTTTTGCGGACCAACCGGTTCCGAAAGCGCTCCTCATCTTTTAGTGTGGGTGTACTGCGAACGCTGTGTGAATATTTGGTATCCGTTTTGAGCGTATTATACACAGTATTTGTGCTGATCTTCCACCGCATAAACTCTTCTCCGTCCGCCATTACACCATGCCATGTGCTCATCAGTAAAATCTTCGCGCATGCGTATTAATTAAAGAATTGCAAACTGTGGCTGAACGAAAAAAAAAACGAAGCCGAAATTTCAACTCGGGCGTTTCCTTTGGAAAGCCCGAGTAACAACACCGTATCAGTTCTCACTGCAAAATTGTAATTCTTCAGAAAAGAGCTCTTCGTTTGCTGTTCTTCGCAGACCTGCACGACCATGCAATTACTTTATTTCTCCAAGCTATTCTGCTTCCAATAACTTCTTTATTATGAATCTGTATCAACCTTAATGCACGATATCAATAATAATAAAGCGCCAGTAATTACTCAGATTTATTTCAGCAAACGTCTAATATTCATTCTTACAGTACCGACGATCGTCTACGTCTGGAAAGTTTTATTATGTTAAAAGTTCTAGACTTCAAATACAAAAAAAATTCTTTCTCTCGGCTCGGAGTAAAGCTGTGGCGGAATAAGATACCAAGCTATATAACGAATCTTTTGACGAAAGCTTTCAAAAGAGTTCTTCCAAATTGCTATTTGACATATTTGAAATGGGGGCTGACTATATCGTGTTGTAAAGCTTGTTCATGTACTTGTCTTGCCCTGCCACGACAAGCTTTCTAGCTATTTGCGGGGCAAACTATCTCACTTTTTTGTACGAAGAATAAAGAATGATGATGATTTAACACAGCAGTATTTTGTGCAATTGTGCTTGCTACAAGAAGCCATCGTCAAAATGGGTGGTAGACCGATCTAGTGGCAAGAACAGTTTTTAAAACGAACATGAATGTATGAAAACATTATCCCACTTTAGTGGCCAAATAAGTTATTATGCTTTCTTTCAGTTCGAATTCTTGACAAAAAAAAAAAATAACCCATCAACACGTAACCGTGCTCTTCGCAAAACAACACTTCACATGTGACTCTTTTTCTCCGAATTCACTTGATAACTTTCCATATGCAGAATTTAATGAAATTTAAGACAGTCACAAAATTATTTGAATCGCTTTGCTTGTTTTCTTTGTTGTAAAACGTCGATCCAGAACGGTTTTGTGAAGCGTACCAACATTTGTCGCTGTAGCAGTTTGTGGGCCGTGTGGGCTTATTTAATTTGCGTTCGACTACAATTACTTGTAGCTGGGTTTTGTCTGCAAACAATGATGACAAAAACGTACAGATTAAAGAGCAACGTATTATTCTGCTGGTATACCTGGCTGTCAGCAGTGTCTTCGCTTTTTTAGGAGTGACTTTAGGGGTTTACCGTAGGAAAAAACAAATGTTTGGAGAAGTTGCGGGAACCGCGCACACTAGGGGCCCATGGGCTCCTTAGTCTGCTTGCAGCCGGTTTTTTTTCTTTAAGGGTCACTTAGACGCCCGGGCTTAGACGAGTGTTTTGTCATCGCGAACGCGGTATGGCAGTATGGCCGAGTAGGGAAGAAGGCGAGACGAGAAAAATAAACGGTTATAACTGTTACAAACATTTAAAATACAAAAAATAAAGAGGGGAACTGGAGACGAAATTAAAAAAAAATGACAAAATTGATACTACCGAAAGTTGATACTACCGGTAGAAATTAATAAAGAAATAGCTTCTCGCTACCAACATTTTCATTAAGTGAGGGTTTTAACTCACTGATCAAAAGAGTTTCCTTAATTTTACACTGTAAGTCGGACTTTCCAGTAGCGATGATTTCAAAATGGTCCCATTTGATGTTGTGACCGGTAGAGATTACATGGTCAGCCAAAGCGGAAGCGTGACAATCTTGTGTGAGAGCCTTAAAATATGTTCATTTTGTCGTTTAGTTTTTCCCACATAGAAAGAATCGCAGTCCCAGCAACCAGCCTTGTACACTACTTTCGATATTTGAGAGCGGCTAAAACGGTCTTTGTATGGAAAGAAAGACTTAACCCTGCATGTATTATTAAAAATAACCCTAAGATTGACAAAACCATAAAATTTGCTAAACACAAGATTTAACACGTCGCGCAAGAACTTCACTTTGGGAACCTAAAAACGGCAAGGCAAGGAATATATCTTTCTTTGGAACAGTGGTGATAGGTTCAGCAGGCTTGTTCTTTTGTCTGTTCAAAACATATTAGCGTCACGTGAAAACCACGAATACCTCTTCTTTCTTAGCATGCAGCCCTACGCAGGTTCTGGAAGTACACGCTTGCTCGGCCTACCTCATTGTGATAAAAAGGTCAATTTTGTTTATACCAGGATGTAATTGCTAATCTAAGATACGGGGTGTATATCTATTTCGGGAAATCAAGTGACCATTTATTTACGTCAAGGTGCAGTCACCATAACATTTACCGCATAATAGACCTTGTCACGGTTGACGTCGAAAACCGTGTTCAGGTTTGTTGACTTTGCACGTATACATATATAATAATGCATACAAGCTCAGTATAAAGAGGTCGGCTTATCGGTCAGCTTACTTGTTTAGACTTGGTCCTCCACTGCACTTTTCGAAATGTTTGGCGCAACACTTTTCGGATAGTTTCTTATTGTCGCTTTGTTTCGAGGGTCGCTTTGATATAGTGTCGCCGGGAAGTCTGGGGTTATTAATTACTTAATCTTAGTGATACCTTTTTAAAGGAACAATGTCACGGGAGTTTTGCTGTTTTCAGCTTCATTCGTTGCTGAAATCTTAACCTGGTACCTCTACTCGTTCCCAAAATGCTCAAATGGACTAAAAGAAACATATCGCAAACCATAATGAATTTCTGGCAATATTTTCAAGGAATGCCTCTAGAATTTGAAAAAACTGGCTAGGTTTTTCAAATTTCAATCCATTACCATCCTTGCCATACTAAGTCCTGGGCGGCAATAAATGGTTTCGGTATAGTGATAAAGTCCTAGATAACAAAACTGCATTAATATTTTCGAGCTTTCATCGATGAAGGAACATATTTCGGCATTGTAAAATGACGCTAAATACCGTGACAGTGCCCCTTTAAGTGGGCGATAAGCTGTTGACGCCTTAAGTGCCTCTTCAGGCAAATGATGCAGCCAATTTACTCTCATGAAGGGAATTCATGATCGCAAACCACAAAAGAACCGCAAAATTCTTGCGGTCAGACAGCAACCCTAACAGATAAATGACGTCAAACCATAGCAACCGGACCAGATGAATTTTTCAGTGACCTTCCGGTTAGCTCTGACTCGTGATGACTGAAATAAGAATGGTTTTTGCACTTCACTTTCACTTTATGTTAACCTGGTTTCTTTTTCGTCGAACATCATCCTATATCGCAGAATATTGATGGATGAACCCACTTGATAATATCATTCACTCATTCAATAATTAAAATTACACAAAGCTAATGGACTAATTATAATCTTCCGCGAATCCGCAAACAGGTAAACTGAGAAGCCTCTATTGGCGTTGGTTTACTATTATTTTATAAAACCAGACAGCGGCTTCGATTCATGAACAGAACAAATATATCACGGACACCGGTAACGTGCTTATTGGGCGACGCGCATGACAAGCCAAGGCCCCCGCGTGGAAACTTGAAGATTAATAAGAAGTGCTTGTATCGCTGCTACATCGCGTGCTCAACTGTACACAGGCTAACACTTTTGCATAAAAAACACGTGAAATCCACGTTGTGACTCGAATGAAAACGAGAAGAAATCATACGTACTCAGCAAGGTTAACATAAAGTGAAAGTGAAGTGCAAAAAGCACCATCAGTCAAGTCACGACGTCAGAAGCTAACCGGAACGGTCACTGCACACCCATTCATGCTGGTCTGGTTGCTCTGGATTTGACCGGCAGTACCCTTGACCCTTCCTCGTATCGCACACCTCTTGTATGTGCTCCAGTGGCTGGTCCGGCTGCACGCGAGCCTCCGCGTCCATACGGACATTGTGAGCTAACTGGGATATGCTTTTGCCACCTGGCTTGTATGCACGAACGCCAATCGTTCATCGAATGTCCACGCAGACTATGCAATGGTAAGAGACGTCACACCTGGGCACATAGCGTTTCACTTTGCTATCTCTGAAAGCACGGCTATCTTATCAAGGACCTTCGTCAAACCCGTTTTAATTCGCACATGACTTCAAGGTTGCCCTGGATCGGTCTTTCGCTTATCAATTATTGACCGACCGGCTCGACTTACATCTTGCTTTCTATTTTCCTGCTCGGTAAACATAATGACGTTAACAACGCGCAGCACACACTTTTATACACGCCACGTTGCAGGAGCGAAAGCATTGACCCAAAGTTCAGACGGTATGATGAGACAAGTTTCGTCATGGTGCAGAGCAGGCGTTAGAATTCAGAATATTATTCGTATTTCTCCATTGCGTAGAACATTAGACTCGCAGTGCAAAAGAAAAAACGTGTACCACCCCACCCACATGCATACAATGCATCCCACCAAATACCTCAAGGGCGTTGGGTTTGCTGTATAAACCCCGATAGCAACAATCGGGCTGAATGTTCTATTATTCGCGAATCTTTGCAAGCAGTTATCTGTATACATGTTTCCAACAATAACGTGTTCAAACTCGATCACCGATTCTTTTTCCACAACCTGTAGTGCATCCAAGTACGTTCCTATTCGTTGAATTGTTCACACAACCGGACTTCACCGAGCACACCATGCACGACGACATTCGTCTAACGAAACAGGAGAATTTCTCAAGCCACTTCAGACACTCATAGTCCGACACACCAACATGCTATCCCGTTTTGTTCCCGCCGCATCCGTCATACAACCTTCTATACTCATTGTTCATTCTACACAAACCCGCACGATGTTTTCCTCTTTGCCGTCCTTACACGCTTCCCCTTGTATCATCTCACGCTTTGAAACCGCATCATAATGCAGTCTTAGTACTTCTCTCGACTTATCACAACCAGATATATACACATCATTGCTCGTGTGTGATGTCCTAGTCTATTAGCAACCCGTGATCGGTAGTAACCCACAGCGCTGTCCGTATATGCTCTGTGTACATATGCAACGGCATGTGGAAAACGCTCAGTCTATGGGGGTTAGCAATTGTGTCATAGAGAGCTGCCAATACCCAGTCACCGAAAGGGGGGTCTGTCCCGCCCCCCCCGCTGAATAACCGCCGGTATCATTAAGGTTTGCGATATGAATCCACCACAGTCACTAGTGTAACGGCAATCTTCTTGGGAACACGACAGACGGACACACTTGCCTCTCTAGTGTCACGTACCACGTGTTTCACGATTCTCCTCACCGCACCGCAATGTTTTAAATATCCCCCCCTCCATTTCATACACAATTTTTTTCCTCTTGATGTTGTGGATTTATATTGCGGTGTGAGCGTTTATTATATTGTCTGAGTATTTGTTTTGTTTTATTTTGGTGCTGTTGTATATATTGATAATGTCCCATGCCGGTAGGGGAGGATGGTACCGAATAAACGAGCAAAGAACTCTCAGACCGAAGTTAACCACCTCTCAAACGCAGTGGTTATGAGCCACCACTCCTAGATAGAGCTAAGTATCATAAACACACCCCCACCGGACTTACCCACGCGGCAGCCGCCCTATATCACAAAAGCGATCCTCGCAAACAAGTGAGCAGACGGACACACAGTTGGTTACGAATGATAGTCAGACTAGTCCATGTGCACACACACACACTTGCTGAACCCCACAACCTTAAGAGTGTCGCATATACCCGCCAGCCCTTCGAGTGTCTACCAGTCGGTGAGACACACCTACAAAGTCGTAACCCTATATGTGTACGTTACCGACATAAGTCCGACCGTGTCGCTCTATAATGGACTTATGTATGCAGATTAGTACCACATACTTGATACGTGCACCCAAGCGACGGTTTACAACAAGCCCCTGTTGAACCGGTTTTCGACGTCAACGTGACAAGGTCTTCACAAATTGGTGCCACCTACACTGTGTGTATGGTTGGGACGTCACCTGACCGTAAATAAACTGGTCTCCTGTCCCCCACAATCCACCGCGAAAATATCGAGATCCTTCCCCGTATGTATCTGCCACGTCATGTCTTTACTTAGATTAGCTATAATTGCAGCAACAGTGTGGCAGACCCCGACTCGGCGGGTCGTCGCTGATAAACAAAATTGACCTTTTTATCACAATGAGGTAGGCCGAGCAAGCGTGTACTTCCAGAACCTGCGTAGGGCTGCATGCTAAGAAAGAAGAGGTATTCGTGGTTTTCACGTGACGCTAATATGTTTTGAACAGACAAAAGAACAAGCCTGCTGAACCTATCACCACTGTTCCAAAGAAAGATATATTCCTTGCCTTGCCGTTTTTAGGTTCCCAAAGTGAAGTTCTTGCGCGACGTGTTAAATCTTGTGTTTAGCAAATTTTATGGTTTTGTCAATCTTAGGGTTATTTTTAATAATACATGCAGGGTTAAGTCTTTCTTTCCATACAAAGACCGTTTTAGCCGCTCTCAAATATCGAAAGTAGTGTACAAGGCTGGTTGCTGGGACTGCGATTCTTTCTATGTGGGAAAAACTAAACGACAAAATGAACATATTTTAAGGCTCTCACACAAGATTGTCACGCTTCCGCTTTGGCTGACCATGTAATCTCTACCGGTCACAACATCAAATGGGACCATTTTGAAATCATCGCTACTGGAAAGTCCGACTTACAGTGTAAAATTAAGGAAACTCTTTTGATCAGTGAGTTAAAACCCTCACTTAATGAAAATGTTGGTAGCGAGAAGCTATTTCTTTATTAATTTCTACCGGTAGTATCAACTTTCGGTAGTATCAATTTTGTCATTTTTTTTTAATTTCGTCTCCAGTTCCCCTCTTTATTTTTTGTATTTTAAATGTTTGTAACAGTTATAACCGTTTATTTTTCTCGTCTCGCCTTCTTCCCTACTCGGCCATACTGCCATACCGCGTTCGCGATGACAAAACACTCGTCTAAGCCCGGGCGTCTAAGTGACCCTTAAAGAAAAAAAACCGGCTGCAAGCAGACTAAGGAGCCCATGGGCCCCTAGTGTGCGCGGTTCCCGCAACTTCTCCAAACATTTGTTTTTTCCTACGGTAAACCCCTAAAGTCACTCCTAAAAAAGCGAAGACACTGCTGACAGCCAGGTATACCAGCAGAATAATACGTTGCTCTTTAATCTGTACGTTTTTGTCATCATTGTTTGCAGACAAAACCCAGCTACAAGTAATTGTAGTCGAACGCAAATTAAATAAGCCCACACGGCCCACAAACTGCTACAGCGACAAATGTTGGTACGCTTCACAAAACCGTTCTGGATCGACGTTTTACAACAAAGAAAACAAGCAAAGCGATTCAAATAATTTTGTGACTGTCTTAAATTTCATTAAATTCTGCATATGGAAAGTTATCAAGTGAATTCGGAGAAAAAGAGTCACATGTGAAGTGTTGTTTTGCGAAGAGCACGGTTACGTGTTGATGGGTTATTTTTTTTTTTTGTCAAGAATTCGAACTGAAAGAAAGCATAATAACTTATTTGGCCACTAAAGTGGGATAATGTTTTCATACATTCATGTTCGTTTTAAAAACTGTTCTTGCCACTAGATCGGTCTACCACCCATTTTGACGATGGCTTCTTGTAGCAAGCACAATTGCACAAAATACTGCTGTGTTAAATCATCATCATTCTTTATTCTTCGTACAAAAAAGTGAGATAGTTTGCCCCGCAAATAGCTAGAAAGCTTGTCGTGGCAGGGCAAGACAAGTACATGAACAAGCTTTACAACACGATATAGTCAGCCCCCATTTCAAATATGTCAAATAGCAATTTGGGAAGAACTCTTTTTGAAAGCTTTCGTCAAAAGATTCGTTATATAGCTTGGTATCTTATTCCGCCACAGCTTTACTCCGAGCCGAGAGAAAGAATTTTTTTTGTATTTGAAGTCTAGAACTTTTAACATAATAAAACTTTCCAGACGTAGACGATCGTCGGTACTGTAAGAATGAATATTAGACGTTTGCTGAAATAAATCTGAGTAATTACTGGCGCTTTATTATTATTGATATCGTGCATTAAGGTTGATACAGATTCATAATAAAGAAGTTATTGGAAGCAGAATAGCTTGGAGAAATAAAGTAATTGCATGGTCGTGCAGGTCTGCGAAGAACAGCAAAACGAAGAGCTCTTTTCTGAAGAATTACAATTTTGCAGTGAGAACTGATACGGTGTTGTTACTCGGGCTTTCCAAAGGAAACGCCCGAGTTGAAATTTCGGCTTCGTTTTTTTTTTCGTTCAGCCACAGTTTGCAATTCTTTAATTAATACGCATGCGCGAAGATTTTACTGATGAGCACATGGCATGGTGTAATGGCGGACGGAGAAGAGTTTATGCGGTGGAAGATCAGCACAAATACTGTGTATAATACGCTCAAAACGGATACCAAATATTCACACAGCGTTCGCAGTACACCCACACTAAAAGATGAGGAGCGCTTTCGGAACCGGTTGGTCCGCAAAACTTATAAGAGATCTCTTTATGGGCGAACATTTATGAGTGAACCAAGCTTTCATCGAGAAACATGCTATATCAACTGAACTATCTAATGTTAATCGAGAGAAGCATAAACTAAAATCTCATCGTGTATGTAGACGCGATCATGAATCAAGCAGAATACAAACACGAAGTTTTAAAAGTCTAAGCAGAAAGGTTAGAGAATTTGTCTATGCACGTATTCTTTCGTGTATACCCATGTCATCTACATTGTACTGTTATGTAAATGCTAAAATATATTCTAGGAAAACGAAGTTTAACCTCGCCTATGGATCAAAATAATATTGTTCGTATGAATTCTTTTTGAAAGCGTGGAGCTGGAGCTCATTCGTTTTGCCGATGTTTGTACATGTTCCGAAATGAATATTCAATCAGTGGCGTGTAACTTAACACTCCGGAAAGTGCTTCGCAAGTAGACTCTGTGACCCCCTTTCTCGCAGTATGATATTATTATATAGGCGGTCATCCCGCGCTTAGGTTTGCTTCTGATTTAAGCACTCCATTTTGCTTGCGTTTAACCAACCCGGAAAAAAGTCTTCACACTACATAACAAATATGTTTTCCGCTTACTGTATACATAAGTTATAACCCTACATCTCTAGCATACCGAGATAAAAACAGTTACAAGATAAACCCATAATTACAAAAAAGCTTTACCGAAGTAGGTGCAACAAAAACAATGTTTCTCCCTAACTCAAAGCCCGAGCGAACGCAAATATGCGTCTAGTTTTAAATTAAGATGAATTAGTGAGTTACATGTATAGATACTCAGTAGTATTGGTCGAGGTACAGAGTGGCGTAGCTTTGCAATTGGCCCAACATTTTTACTAATGGAATCAATGAGGTATTTCCAAGCGAGATTCTGATCCATAGGAACGCCCAGGTATTTTATGTAGACTTTAGACTCGAGATTAACCTATTTATTCTTCTCCGGCAACATCAAACATGCAAAGTAGACCGAAAGTATTCAGTGGTTGGTAGGCAAGTCGCTTTTGGTAAGGATGAAAAATTACAAAGTTAAGGATTTTTCAAAGTAAAGAGTTACTTTGTTGGCTGTCAATAGTCTCAAGATCTTTTAAACTTTTGTCCGCATACAGAATGTTAGTGTCGTTTGCAAAGAGGTAAAACGTAAATTTATTCCAGTCGAGCATTTGTGGATATCATTGACGCATAGCAAGAAAAGCAATGGCCAAGAATTGATCCTTGAGGGACACCATACCCAACGGCAGCTTTATATGATATATGATGGCTACTTGCGCGCCACAGTTGTTTGCGTGCGATTTTTGAGATATGAGGCAAAGCAATGACTGACTTGATTATTCCGTGAAAGCCATAGTGATTGAGCTTATCAAGCAAAATGTCGTGACCGACGGTGTCGAAGGCTTTTTTAAGATTAATGAATACTCCACAAGAGAGCAATCGCTGGGCTACGTTTGTCTGTATATTTAACAACTATTCACCTCAGTGTCGGTGGCTAGCGATGGATATTTACCGAGCCGCGAAAGTAAATATCCAACGCTAGCCAACGACACTGAGGTGAATGGTTGTTTTAGTATATACTAAAACGGTGAGAAAGCGGTTGAAAAACTGCTCGATGTTACGCGCGATTTAAAAAACTTTTTAAATTGAAACATTGCGCGTGCTGTATACGTTTGACTCGAGAGAATTTAAGTGCGTGCAAGGCACTTGTAGACTTCTGGGATGACCATGTGATCATTCCCAGCGTTCGGGTCTTTTACGGACATCCAAGCCTCCAGAAAAAGCCGCTGATGGTAATGTGCCTCATGTCCGACGACCTCAACGTTTTCAAAATCCATACGATGATAATGCTCGTGAACATGGCACGCAAGTTTAGAGTTATGATCGAACATCACAATAGCCTTTTTGTGCTCAGAAACCCGCGTCTTCAGGGATCTTTCGGTCTGGCCATAGTGTACAAAATCGCACTGACTGCAATTGATTCTGTACACTACTCAAGATGAAAGACGGTCGGTTTCGTCCTGCTGTTTCGGTCGAGGAAAAAGACTGTTGATGCCGGGTTCTCTGTGGCTGGTAGGAAACTCGCAAACTTTGCTGCTTTAGTACGCGACCAATTCTTTCGGAGACGCCCTTGTAAGGAAGTACTACATGACCATTCGTGGTAGGCTGAGATGGTTTAGTTGCCAGCGCTCTTTCGCATTCCTTGATGAAGCCAGAGGGGTAATTGTTCTCTCGTAGTACCGCTTTTACTCGCCGCGCTCCCTCGCGTTTTCCTTTATTCGCGGAGGGAATGTTTCTCACGATAAGGTGTTAACCACTGATCTTTTGTTGCACGAGGGGTGGTGAGAGAGAAAATCAAGGTAACGGTCTGTATGGGTTGGTTTTCTGTAAACCTTTACTTGAATTGCCGTGCCGCGTCTGGACGTGATGGTGTCAAGGAAAGGTAAGCCATACCCGTTAGTGTCTTCAAATTCCAAGTGAACCGAATGTTAGCATTGATTGAGTGCAGATGTTGGTGAAACGAGTCGACTTGATCCTTTTTTAGGCACGAATGGCTGTCGTCAACATGCATAACAAAACCACCATTTGGGAGGACGAAGAGCTGTGGTGATAGCTGTCTCTTCTATTACTTCCATTAGGAGGCGGCCAACACAGAACTGATTGGTGAACTCATAGCACACCCAAAAATCTGCTTGTTATGGTGGCCATCATGTTTGAAATAATTGTTAGTTAGTACAAAATCCAGAAGCTTCGTTCATGACGTTGGTAACAGACATGTTCGTACGTTCTGCTAGGTTTTGATATTGTTGAAGCCTCTCTTTGGTGATGGCAAGTACTAAAGCAGCAAAGTTTGCGAGTTTCCTACCAGCCACAGAGAACTATCAACAGTCTTTTTCCTCGACCGAAACAGCAGGATGAAACCGACCGTCCTTCTTCTGGAGTAGTGTACAGAATCAATTGCAGTCAGTGCGATTTTGTATACAGTATGGCCAGACCGAAAGACGACTTAAAGACGCGGGTTTCTGAGCACAGAAAGGCTGTTGTAATGTTCGATCATAACTCCAAACTTGCGTGCCATGTTCACGAGCATCATCATCGTATGGATTTTGAAAACGTTGAGGTCGTTAGACATGAGGCACATTACCATCAGCGGCTTTTTCTGGAGGCTTGGACGTCTGCAAAAGACCCGAACACTGAGAATGATCACATGGTCATCCCCAAATCTACAAGTGCCGGTTGCACGCACTTGAATTCTCTCGAGTCACGCGCATACAGCACGCGCAACGTTTCAATTTAAACGTACTTTAAATCGCGCGTAACATTAAACGGTTTTTTTAACTGTTGAAGGCTTAAGAGTTGGCCGAAACGTCTTGCTAGAATATACAAGTCAGTGACAAAAAACAACACTTTTATCGACTAGGTTAACCTTATGTATAGCACCAACCCGTAAGACAAGGACGGACCACGACACTGGGAACTCCGTGCCCTAATCTTTGCGTTTTTTACGTGTATAGGTTCTTTAATGACGTCCCTTGATAACCACGTAACTGCACTGTTACTTCTGTACTGTGTAACTAACTCACTTTAACGTACCATTCCCAGAGTTAAACAAAGTTCATTTTAGTTTTATTTCCTCTCAGCGCAAGCACTGCCCACCTGAAAAGCACCTGCTGATTGGTTACGAGAGGCCATGATAATTATTTTGATCAGAACATCCATGCTGGACCGTGTTGTTATGGAAATTATAATCACGATAATTATAACAGAAATGGATAATTACCCACATGAGGATTACGATAATGACGATGATAACATCAGTGACGGTCATGACCACGAAGATGATGATGTAGAAGACGACGACAATGATGAGAATGAGGACGGCGATGGCGATGACGATGATGATGACGATGGCAATGGCGATGACGTTGACGATGACGATGGAAATGACGCGGATGACGATGGCGATGACGATGACGATGACGATGACGATGACGATGACGATGACGATGACGATGACGATGACGATGGCGATGGCGATGGCGATGGCGAAGATGAGGACGACAACGGAAACTATGGTAACGAACAACTCGAAAAAATTAATTTCGAGATAAGGCATGCTCAAAAGGGAAATGTTTGACCATCAAACACAATCAACTGAACAATGTTTGGTGACTATACAATTTACGTTTGGACATCTTGTTTGGTTGTGTTTGATCGTGTTTGATAACATTTAACATTTAAGGAACGACAAGCACTTCATCAAACATTGTCAAACATTTTGTTCGTTTGGACGATAATCGCGCATATTTGACACCGTTTGGCCACTCAGTACAACATCAATATGTAACCAAACAAATGAATGTTTGATCATGTTTGGTTGCCAAACATTTCCCTTTTGGACAGGGCTTAAAACTAGCATATTTGTCCTCGAAACTTAGCCGCCTTAAATGTCAGCTAATTTCCGCTTCAAATAGCTTGGAAAAATGTTTTGTTTTCTTTTTGTAAATTGAAAGGAGTCAAAGAGGTCTGGATGTAATGTTCAGCTCAATTGGCCTCAGTTTTTTTCCTTTTGCTGAATTAAACTGCCTGTAATTCACTGTGACCTTGCAATTTTTGAACAGTATTGGTGGATGGAATCCCAGATGAGTTGTAAGATGGACTCGAACCCCCAGAGACTTGAAGAGATTGAGCTCAGTACCGACGTCATTACCTCGAAAACCTTCAATTGCTGGTGCGATTTTATAGACTATCAACGGATGAAAAAAAGTGTTATAGGGTTTAAATCTTTGTAGCGCCACTTCCAGGGAGTGGAGGGGGGGAGGGGGGGGGTAAACTTCCATATAACAAGGACGGCGGTTCGAAGTGTCTTTTAGCCCCTTTCCTTTTTATACGAGAGTCCTCTAGCGGGGCGCCATGGTAACGAATCGTCGTTTCCAAAATTGTGTGTTTTATGGTTCTAGTATTTGTGAATTTTCAAAGGTAATATCACCCCAAAACACTCAATTCGGAACGGACGTTTTAGAAAAAAACAATTAGCAGTTTCTATAGGAAAAGAGAGCTTATCTTATCATAAGGCTTAAGAAAGTGTTGGCTGTCTATTTAGTTGAATTTCAACTGGACGGATTTCGAGTGACGACAACAGACCGCCATGCGAGTCTATATTAATGTGAAAAATAATGTTTCACGCAGTCAGTAAGTGCTATTATCCTCATTGTGAACTGATTAGAGATACGGTGGAAGCTAAATTATGTGAACACTGATGCAAAAAAGCCACCCTGTCCAACACTCTCTTAATAATAATAATAATAATAATAATAATAATAATAATAATAATAATAATAATAATAATAATAATAATAATAATAATAACTAATCATAATAATTATAATGATAATAATAATAATAATATAATAATAATAATAATAAGAAGAAGAAGAAAGAACACCAGCAAAGACTGTGATGACAGAGATAACAATAATAGTAATATTAATAATAACATTAATACTAATTATAATAATGATAATAACAATGATAACAATAATAATTTAAATAAAAAGCTTATAATTATTAATTATTTACTGCAGAAAACTATCTACAAGAACAAATCTAATGAAGTCGTTACATGGAAAAACGGAAGCAAAACGCATTTTTTTTTATTTGTAAGTATCTTACTATCAGACTGTTAGTTACAAGTTGACGTCGAAATTTTATTGCAAGTCCACTTTCTCATGCAATTGAAATTAACAAAAAAGTGGTTATAATTTACCGCTAAATTACAGCAAAAGTACAAATAAACAGAGGGAATGAAAGCTTTCTTTTAGAAACATTTCAATAAGGCGGGTGTATTCAATTAATCATTCAGCGACGGAATAATTCATTTCGTAATATTTTGATCAAGTTATTTAAAGGATTTTGCATGTAACTTATTCAAAAGGCTCCACATTTTGGATTGAAAAATATTTTTTTCGTGTAAGAACAGACACGTTAAAACTTATAAACTTAAAGTAATTTTTCATTTTGTACGGGGTGTACGACTGAAATTAAAATGAAGATATTGAATATTTTCATTAGAAGAGGATCTTATTCTAAAGTTATGTATGGAATAAGATGTATATTTATTGGGAAGAGCATTAATTTTATGCCCTAAAATTGAATTAACATACGCACTTGGTTAACTTAAAAGATGTGAAGAGTATAGTCAGCTAGGTTTATAAGCTAGTAAAGTTCGTAAATATTTAAGTAGAAAATATTGAAAATGAAATAAGATGTGAAGAGTATAGTCAGCTAGGTTTATAAGCTAGTAAAGTTCGTAAATATTTAAGTAGAAAATATTGAAAATGAAATTTGTCGTCCATAGCTTGTAAGTTAAAGACAATATTTTATATCAGGATAAATGTGAAGTTTGTGAAGTTCATTTACACAGTATTTTAGCCTTCATCCGTTTTACAATGTATATCTTAGAGAAGCAGAATATTTTTACCTTACAAAGATATAGAAATATAGATTTATAATTATATTTTCGTCAGTTTTAGTGTAGGTACCGTACCTTGTTGATTCTGGAAAAAGACACGATATTTTTCACAGGTTAATTATCGAAATATACAAGACGATTTTTGTTCCGTGTTATTTCTCAGCATATTAATGTTCCAAATAAAGCAAACGAAAAAAAATGATGTCTTGTGATAATTTTCGAAACTCGGATCAAATCGGCGCTATTTGTAAAAGTTTTCATTGCAGTTTTCGGTGGGAACTAGTAGCTTGCCTTGTAAGTCACTCCACCGACTTCTCATCCGGTTACAATTCAATCACGGCCTTCAATCAGCACTGCCTATACATACGAGCCATTTGCTACTTGTCAGGTCTGTCTCTATATCCGTCTTACGAGGACTACCTCTTCTGAATCAAGCAGGAGAATCAGTACTAGTGTGTGTTTCCATATGAATGTCTTCGTAGCTGTGCGCGCGTGAAACCAAGGAATCCCGGCCCACGTCACGCGCGCGTGTCATCGTCATGTAAACAAGGCAGGTCACGCGGGGGATCTTTGGTAATGCAAAAAAATCCTCATGTGGGTTTCTTATAATTGTTAACAACGTTAGGTCTTTAACTGTAAGATTAGTACGGTATTTAAACTTTTCCGATAACAAGAACTTGGTGATCTGAATCAGGTAAGGTACACATACAGCGTGGTATATATGCTGATTGCTATGGGAACCTGACATAAAAAATTCACGCAACAAACTCTTCAGTAAAAATATCATCGATTAGTTAACTTAACATAATTTGCAAAAGAGTTAAACGAACAAATCCAGACATGAGAAAGACAAGGTTCCCATGCACAGACATCGCTTTTCAAAATTCCCTGACTTTATATAAAATTTCTCCCACCACTGAAATAAATACAAAATGCCAATAGTAGTAGCAGCTACTAGCCTCGACTCACTCCATTTTTCTAAGCACAGAATTGTTCGACTTTACTGTTATAAATCTGAGGATTATTGGGCGGAAATCGGCAGGACGCGCGCGTTCTTTGTGGCCGGCAGAAAAAAATTTTAGATGTCCAAAATGTTATACGTTTTCGCTAAATCGAGGAAATGAAATCATTATTTAAAACAGAATTTTCAATAACGCATACGAGTGAGAAATTATTGTTCTGCTATACACAGTATACTAAGGTAGCAAAATGTATGGATAGTTAAAATCTGTTAATATATTCTTCGTAAATCTTAAATTTCTCCATTTTGGTATTTATTTCAAATATTCCATGTATCTATTTGTTGCTGTGCTAAAAGATATCACATCTGATTTCCACATTAGAATTATGAAAGCTTACGTATCATTGCTGACTTTAAGCAAGTTATTTAATCAAAAATATCAAAATATAATTCCTGGACAGGTTGGCAAGGGATTATTCACAATTTATCCACATTTCTCAAGGATTTACTATGTATTTATTCAAAATAACATACAAAACAACTTCAGTCTTGAAAGAAAAATCAATTTTATTTTATTCACTCTTAAGGTGCTCTCAACCTTGAATTTGCCTCTTGGGAGAATGCAGGACCTGAAACAAATCACAAGTGCTTAGAAGATTATTACACTGATTACAGATGTCAATATTATTACAAATGTATTCTTCATTTTCAAGTATGAATCTGTTTTGATTACAGTTACCACATTAGTCTCACTAAATAAGAGACTGCACTCAAGTGGTCTGACTCACTCTTATGTTTTCTATTTTTTTATTACATATTCGTAACCAAACTGATACGTTCCCTGTTGACAACCAATGTTTTGCATTAGTTTCGAAATAATTAGTAATGTGCAACAATAATAATAATAATGAGCTTTATTTAACCAGGGAGCACCTTCAGCAATCTGTTCTCCCAGGTGTCCCTGACACAAATAAATAGATAAACACTCGGCAATAAACTCTTGTAGCTTTTCAGTCTTCATAATGATTATTTTGCAAAAAATACTACTTTCTGGTACATTCAAGCTTCATGGGGAGGCAAAAAGAATAAACACCTGCAGTGAACAGCTGCAGTGTGTATAGCTTTCAAAAAATGCCAAAAAAGAGTACAATGGCCCGTACAAACCTTAACTTACATGTCTACATGGCCCTCCATGTCTGATAAATGAACACATACAATGTCCCTCTACCCCGGCGGGGGGGAGGTACTCGCTTATATGGTCTATATAGGTATGTGCGACCCCAAAGGGTATGGTTTTTCAGCTGTTTTGGTCATAAATAGGGTATCAGTTTTAGGCTAACTTTTTCAGGGATATCAATTGCAGCCTTTCCCATTCAAAGTCATCCTACCTTGTTTTTTTCCAGTTTAAATATTATACCTTTGGTGTTTTTCTTCCTTGAAGAACTATTGCTTCAAGGTTTGTTTTGATGTCAAGGCAATGAACCACAGATCATTTCACTGATGATGACTCAAACTCAGCTGGACTTGATTCAAGATGTCTTTTTTAAGCTAACTTAAGTTATGTGTATTTTTGTATTCTTGTTGTGACTACATCTTGAATAAAGAATTCATGTGCTTTGCTTTCCTGGCTTTTGCGGATAGCCTGCCTGGTTCAGATTTCAGGTGATGTAATCACACACACAGTACAACGTTCACTGTACGGATCTGATAACATGTATTGACAAGGGTCACAATTTTTATCTTGCCTTCAAGATACTTTTTTCCCACAAATTAGTTGGGACTTGGCACAAATAAAACATGGATGAACATTTGCGAATCAACTAAAACAGGCACTTGCCAAGCTTTATCCATTTCACTGATGCTTCCACTTTGCACTTAATTTAATCAAGTTAATCAACCACTCAATCTGAGGTACGCTTAAAACAGAGTACCAGACAAGCCACCTATTATTACATTTAGGTAATAAAATTATCTTAAAAAATACCATGTATGGACCAATGATTGGATAAAATAAAATGTAAAGTTAAAAAAAAATCTACATTAAACTTATCATAATAGAAGGCGACCAAATTCGTACGGAAGATTGACTGGGTATTTGATTCTTGTGATCCTCGAGTGACTCTCCACAAATTTGAGAAAGAGCCTAATTAAGCAGCTGAATATCATGGTGCAATTCATATTTCTTGCCAAAATGAACCTAAAGGGGTTCATTTTAGTCAGTAACAAGGTGAAAATCGATCAAGAATACCACACGTCGATCGTGTTACTCTCGGGTGTAATGGAAGAGCGATAGTGGTCTGACATCTAGAAAAGTCTACCAAAAATCTAGCTTGTCTACCATGCTGATACTTGGCACGATGAAAGTTTATCGACTAAAGAACTCAGGAAAAATACTGCGAGCTTTACGAAAAATACGTGAATACAAGAAAAAGACAAAGATTCTTCACCTACCTTGAAAACGTGTCAGAAAATCGGGAGCAACTACAGAATGCAGGGCCACTTTTGACCGTGAACCAAACGAGCCGGCTCGTTTGGCTCGGCAGTGGATGTAAGAACGAGGAATAAGTTGTTTTGGTTAAGTGTTGGGTTCACATATTTAGCGGCTCGTTTGGCTCGTTTGGCTCGGTAGTGGATGTAAGAACGAGGTATAAGTTGTTTTGGTTAAGTGTTGGGTTCACATATTTAGCGGCTCGTTTGGTGCATGGTTAAAAGTGGCCCTGTATTCTGTAGTTTAGCCAAACAATCGTCTTACATCGCAGCGTTTTTACGGCGCTATACCACATAAAACCACTTGGAATCTCCTCAACTAGCATCCAACATGGTCGCTGAAAGCTTGCACTCGATGTTTTCTAGCTAAAAGTCCCGGATGGGCGCTCATACGAAACATAGGACAGCGGAATCCTACTTTGCCCGGGGTTTTTGAAAAACGGCCGCCATTTTCCTTGAGAACAATGGTTTCGTGACGTCACGGATGTCCTAATATTTAAGAAATAGAAAACATGTACCTTGTTTCTATCGAGTTATACAAACACGAGTGGAAGTTTGGGAGAACGAGAAATGCTGTGGGAACACGAGCCGCAGGCGAGTGTTTCCACAGCTTTTCGAGTTCTCCCAAACTTTTTACGAGTGTTTGTATAACTCGATAGAAACACGGAGTGTTTGTATAACTCGATAGAAACACGAAGTACATGTTTTCTATTTCTTTTAGAAAACACCACGACGAAAAAAAGGAAAACAACTTGTTAACTTTGGATATCAAAATGTAAATTCTCTTTGCTCGCGCCATCACTACGTCAACAGCGCGCGCTAGTTCTGTGTCTCCATCGAGTTATACAAACACGATTTTTAACCAATCAGCGCGCGTGTTTTCTTAGGACTGTTTTCTAAATAACAATTATTCCATGAGCCGGCGTTGGATATGAAGTGATAAAATAACCAACGAGCGCGTAGCGCGAGTTGGTTATAATCACTTCATATCTAACAAGGGCAGATGGAATAATTGTTTTAGTAAATTCTCAAACCGGGTTTTGCCGCCGATTTTTATTTCCACAATTTTACAAAGCGAAAAATTTTAAACTTGGCGCACTATTTTCCAATTGACGAAAAACTCCGACTATTGGCTCATAGTCGGTTTTTTTTAGCCAATCAAAAAGCTAGAAATGCAATAGTCGGAGCTGAGAATTTACTAAATTGGGATATTCCGGACTGTTTAAGTCTGATGGAGTCAGTTTGTCAAGACAATCCACCCTGCACTCAAAGTATTTATCATTTAAAGTTCTTGAATCGTCATTGTCATTACTCATTTGACTGTATCATTGTTTCCAACAATCTAAGATATTGAATTGATTATTTACCTGCATTTTGATCCCATTTGGGTGACTACAATAGCCACCAAATGTTACGCGGCTTTTTAGATTGTCAGTTTTGGTATCATGGTTAGATTCATAAAACTTGATGTCTTTTGTTTTGCCTGATCGATCTGGGTCTACGCGTGTAACACACGAGCGACGATAATCTGCAACAAAGTACAGATTCCATTCCACTTTAAGCATTTCGGGATATCATCTGTTACAGATATTATTCGACTTTGGGCCATTGTTATAAAGCAATGGTAGTCATTTGGCATTTCAATGGAACTAGCGATTTCATAACATTGTAAATATTGCTGAATGAAGCTTTATAGCAATTGTCACGCACGCAGCGATCGTATAAAACCTGGCGAATATTTCTGGACTCTTCGTCTGAAACAGACTTTAGTTTAGTTCTGGGTCATTTCGATTTGACGTGTGGGCTGTATGTTTAAAGAAAGCAATATTTACTCACCAGAAATCGCAAAAGCTGGAAGTCAAAATTCACAATGGCTGCCTGGAGCTGAGAGTTTCCGGGAGTTTGCACTCACTGAGCCCGTGATGACCGTAATGGAGACCGACGAATCCGACGAATATCTCAAAACAGCAATATTTACAGTTTGGGCTCCACAAATTCTAAAATTTTTCAACATTTCTAACCAAATTCACTCCATGTATCAACTAATACCGTATACATCTTATCTGGCGTGGACAACATTCGTAAAAATTTGGCTGCCTTCTCGGGCACGTAACACGAGATGGAGGGAAGGGTAGGTACGCGGGCTCATTTTTGAAGAAAAAAAATAAATTATATACTGGTTTATATAATAGATATGTTTTGGACTAATTTTATTTTACTGAATGCCTACATTTAAGAATAAAAATTCTCTCGCGGTGTTTTGCAGTCATCCAGAAAATGATGTTTGCTATTCGTGGCAAGTTGACCATTTGGTCAGCGGTTGCTCAAATCCAACCAATTTGTTACGTCACTTCCGCTATTTTTGCTAATGCGTCACATCCGTCTACGCAGATTTCTGCTAACGCCGTTTTGCCCCTATCCACAAAAACTCATCCATTGCTTCGCAATGAATGAGTTAAAAAGGCGGGAATTAATGCACTGATTTACCCAGGGGCCTTTCTAATCGACTCAAAAGTGCATGGCTGACCGGTGGGGATTGACAAGGAGGAAGTAATTGCTATGCGTGACATGACACTTCCTGTTTCAGACAACAGCACTTCGGCCCACGCTTAGCCTATATTTTGAACCATGACATAAACAGTAAGTCTTCACATGGGCATATAAACAAACTCGTAGTCGCCCACACGGCAGTTAACATTGTTTCAATACCAGCTAAGCTACTACTACGCTCGTGAAACGGTGATCTTAACAGGTACAGTTGAAAATTATTGGCTTTTTAATGTTTCTCTTCACTAAGATGCAATTTTTGTCGCTTTTGCGCTTGATTTACCCAGGGGCCTTTCGAATCGACTCAAAAGTGCATGGCTGACCGGTGGGAGTGACAAGGAGGAAGTAATTGCTATGCGTGACATGACACTTCCTGTTTCAAACAACAGCACTTCGGCCGGTTAGCCTATTGTTTGAACCATGACATAAACTAAGTCTTCACGTGGGCATATAAACAAACTCGTAGTCGCCCACACGGCAGTTAACATTGTTTCGATACCAGCTAAGCTACTACTACGCTCGTAAATGGCGATCTTAACAGGTACAGTTGAAAATTATTGGCTTTTTAATGTTTCTCTTCATTAAGATGCAATTTTTGTCGTTTTTGTGCTTGAAGGCATTGCTATTTCGGGTTTCGTGACATTTTCGCTGCCGTACGCAATTTCAGCAATTTGTTGCTCTCTCTCTCTCGCTCGGCCAACACAGCGCCTCTTTACACCAAGTATCTCTCATTCATTTCCTTCAGTTGTAATAAATGCTGCTTCATTCTTTAAGACAAGTCAATGTCCGACACAGTTTAAGTTGTTGTTGCTAATTTTAAAATTAAATTTGGATTCTAAAAGAGTTTCGGAAGACAGACACTTAGAGCGTGTTACTGAATCCTAAAAGAGAATCAATTTCAGTCCGGCATCTCACTGACTAAAGTAGACTGATTATACTCAAAATAAAACGTACGGAAAATACCAAACTTTTTTCAACAAAACTTCACATCGGTACACATGGGCGTAGGGGCAATTTTTTCAAGGAGGGGGTGGGGTGGGGGGTGGTGAATCACTTTCCCCTTTCGCTATGTTTTGGAGGCCTTAAGATCGTGCAGGAGTGCGAGGAACACATTAAAGTGCGATTTTAATTTAGCACAAGATCTTGTTTCTTGGTGTATAAATCTTTTGGTTCACAAAGCAGAACGGCATCTGGGAAACACGAGGTCATAGGTTCGAGTATAATCTGGCCCCAGGAGGGGTACTCGGGATTTCTTGTGACGGGGATGATCGAAGGATTTTTTGGGTTTGAAATTTTCGACTCCGGGATTTTTTTGGGTACGAAAATTTGGCAAGTATTTTTTGGGTAACTTGATTTGAGTACGGTCCGCGAGTTTTCCGAACAATAGGTCATACTTTCTCGTTAAATAAAATACGACCAAAAACGAAGGTTTACGATTAAATATTGATTAGTATTCTTTCGCCAGTGACGACGGTCCGGCCCTCCCGCTTATGTTGAAGGCTAGAAATTCACGTTTGTTGACCAAGTAGGTCTAATTGCCTTTCTTGAATTGTTTTATTTTGAGGCTCCGTAAAGTACATTGTCAAGTTTACTAGCTTGTACACGGATAAAACCATAGTTAACTATGATAAAACTGAATGGGAGCAAGTGTTGTTTTGCAAATCAAGTTGACAGAGACACTTATTTCTTCTGGTGGGAAAGAACTTGCGGCAGAGTTTAAAATGTTTGTTTTATCAACCTTTGAAAAACATCAGCACTTTTTGCGTAGAGGCCCTTGGTCCGCGACTTATGACCCCACAGGATTTACATCTCTCAAAGCAGATTAGAAAAACCTTAAATAAATGGTAATGGCCTTTGTTTTTGTTAAATAATTTTAACATCTTCTTGAGAAATGTTTTCGGACCGGTTTAAATTCTCTTAAATTATAACGAAAGTTTAGTTTTACAATTAAGCAAAAGCAAAAGAAGTTGGTTTGGGAGGGAGATCGTTCTCCAAAAAGAAAACAGATTTATTTTACACTCGCAATGACTCCTATCGAGACCGTAGCTTAGATATATCAAGGAAAATAAAGAATAGATAAAATTTGTTAAAATTGTCATTCTCGTGAGGATTTACGAATACTTTTCGTGCTGTTTATCTGACCCGCGGACCAAGGACCACATTTGCGGACCAAGGGCCTGCGAGCACAGTCACCTTTTTTTCGAATTACGAGAAAAATATCACCGTTTGGAACTTGCCACTTCAAGATTATTGCAAGAAACATGCCGAAGCTATCTTCAGGGAAAATTTCAGCTCGTTTCGTGTTGATGCAGGTAAGATATTCGAGATTGTAACTTTTATTCGCGGACTAAGGGCCACATACTGATTTTTTTGTAGCGCATTGAAAAGAATCGGTAGTGCCCTGGCTGCGAAGTTTTGCCAATAAAGTACAAACAAACGTGTTTTGCTGTTGTTTAATAGTTAACTATGGTGACGCTTTACATTGCACATGTTAAACAATACTGTTGAAACAAAACCGTTCTTGGGTGTCTCTAGCACCCACTCTAGCATTGTTAAAATGACTGCCACATGTTGACAGAACAGTTTCTGAGGCCCCCGGTGTGACTCAGACAAACAATCCATTCCATGGGCTACTTGTTTGACTGAGCGACGTATGAAACAGCGCGCTCGAAAACTCTTCAGCGCGATACTCAGCGATTAATTTCGCAATTCGATGGCCTCTCTTGCTCAAACTGTTGACGAAAACCCACGACATTTACCTTGGAATAATAAAAATACGGAGTTTGAAGGAGGGCGACAAAACATCAGTGATGGGCTTCTCATGTATGAAGGATGTTTACGAACGCGTTCCTTACCTCTATGGCAGAGAAAAATATTCATCACCCATAAGAAAGTCAGCAAGCCAGCCAAAGAAATACCTGATAAAAAAAATAAGCATCGATCCGATCCATGTTGTTGCCTTGCCGTGATGAAACTGGCCCGCTCCGTCTTCGCACATAAAAAAAAAACAGTTATAGCCCGCGCTATTTGGCACACATCGCGCCAAACATAGCTATGAAATATATGCAGTTGATGTCTGCTTAAGGTAACAGATTTGTTTATGTGGTCGGATAAATGGCTCTATTAAAATCATGGTCCTCCAAATTGCACAACACACCAAATTTTGCTCCGAATTTGGAATTGTCTCAGAGATAATAATTATGTCCTCCGGTTCTATCGTATTCGTTATTAGCGGACGGCTCGGGTAGTTTGGGAATTTCTGGCATATAAAGTCAGCTGATCAGTCTTCTCTTGAAGACCAGGATAAACAGCATTTGCAATAGATACGTTTCACTGTGAAGTATTCTGATCGGCTAGTCGCAACCGCCGCGTTAAAAGTCTCGAATTCCACTAGGGATCTGTCTGCCTGTCACTGCGGCTTTGTAAGATCCTCGTGCGATAGGTGAGATTTATGCTCTTTTCTCGACACCTCGAATCTGTTTTACATAACCAACAGCAGCAGTGTTTGCTTTCTAACATTATTTAAGCTAACCAAAAACTTAGACCACCAATTTTTCTTTTTTTTGCTTCATTTTCTGGTCTAGAAGACGACGCGCTCATACAAAACCATCTATCGGACTGTAATTCTTGTCTGAGTCATGTGGGGGGTCTCTGGTGATGTAATCTACTTTTAGAAACTGTGCGCGATAGGAAGTAAATCCAATCTAATTTGAACGACCTTGTTAATGGATTTTTCAAAAGTACTAAAGACCACCTCAGTGGAGTGTCCCACTGACAGTTGTTGATTAATTGCCACTAGCTTAAAAACGTAATCATTGTCAATTATCTTAACGCGTCTGATATGTTAAAAACACAAAACAAAATAAATGGAAGCAGATAATAACAAACAGGATAGGAGTCACTTCTGAGTACTCCAGAAATAACTAAAGGCAAATTAACATGCGACACCAAATCAATAACATAACAATATTAATATTATTAACTTGACACTTAGTGAGATCATTTGTTGCAAACGCTCAGTTGTTTGACTGGCAGTTTTTCCTATTTTGTTTGCAAAAGTGGATCGTCTTTGGACCGGTCAATAGTTTGTGGTTGACACAAAATCTTGAACTAACATCCGGCAGTTAGCGTTTCACTGGTCAGTGTTGAACACGGCACGAGGTAAGCTTGGAAATTCCAAACGAGCGGTGTTGCCATTCCGCTTAGTTGTCATTCCTTTTAAATGTCTAGCGCAGTAAACCTTCAGTAAACCTTTGTGATCGCTAAGTACCGTGTCAATTCATTTGTGCTGTTTGGAAAGTACTGAAAAACAAATAGCTTTAACTGAATTTGTCAAGCAATACCCATAATATAATGTTGTTATCAGTCAGAGAGTATTATGAAAGTTAAAATCCGCATGGTTCAACAGCGGTAATTTTCTCAACTTTTTCATGTTTAACATTAGGTTTTCAAAGCGGAAGTGACTTATGCTAGTAAACTTACCACGCGACCAGCTTATGGAAGCTTCGATTAATTGAAAAAAGTCATGGCTCATTACAAAGCGGGGATTACTTACAGTTTACGCAAATATTTGTTATATGTATACCTCTACATTTAGAGATGTTTAATAATCACGCGATGATTAAAAATGACGCGAGCGGCGAAGAGCGAGTCGGCGATCATGACTGGAAGCGAGTACGAGTCCGCTTAGTCCTGCTTCCCAAAAGTAAGCTTGTTTTCAGGCTAAATAATCAAGAAAGGCGATTAATTTCGATTTAATTTCGGTTAACTTTTCGGCAAGTTTATTATATAAAGAGAATTTTAATGCAGCACAGTGAAATTGTTCAGTTCCTTATCATCTTGCTCCAACTTGGATCGTTGCAGGGTTCCAATAAATGAACCAAAAAACTAGTTCATGAATACTTTGATTACTCGTATAATGTAAACACGGTGTTGATGATGTTGAGAAACCCAAGCAAAATAATCACACACGTTGCACATCGGAATGCTTTTATGTGACGTAAAAACAAAATGCCCCGAGGCAATGATTGTCTAATTAAGCTCGAAAGGCGCTTGCTGTTTAATTTTGTGCCACCCTAGAGTCGCGAAAGATTGATCTTAAAAAGGTGCTAATCGGTTAACACTGTACCTTTAGGCTTATCATCAGTTTCTTTGCTTTCAATTTCAGTTTGTTTACACAACTACTAATCATTTTGAAATAGGCCGCGCACAATATGCCGACTGCCAAGATCTATCGACGCCTGTAGATGACAAGATGCCTAAACAAACAATCATGCTTAAATGCTTAATTATCCGTGTCATCCGAAGGGGTGACACAAATAATGATAATGATAAAGCACTCAAAGACAGTGGACAAATTGACTCCAAATTTAATCCATGAACTACCACTCGAGGAGCTGTACATCTTTTATTATCTGAGAGCCGTCATAAAGATCTGCACAAAGTTGTCGAAAGCTTTTTCAACCAGCCCGACGACATTGCATAGGAGGTAAGTGTGGCGGAGTGTTCGAGTCGTTATCGAGAGGTTTGAAAAGAGGAGGGTTCGCCAATTGCTGTGGAAATCATTTAACTGAATCAGTGACCTATGCTACGAGTAACTCAGACTGTTTTCTTTGTGCACAGAAGCCACTTGAGTACAGCACCTATAGGTGATTAGTTTCATGTTTCAGTTAGTACCGAAGAAGAGCTAAATATTCTTTGCGACCTACAGGTGTTATTAACTTCCTTAATACCAGTTTCAAATCGGAGGCTAGAACGGTAGAAGCTAGTCATGCAAATGTTTGTTTTCACCATCCGAGTCAAACACTGTGGATCTCTCGTGTACATGATTTAGGCAAATGTGTTGGCCCGTGTACTTGTGGGTGCTTAAAAGTTGAGCATTCGACGTAACATAAGACATCGATACAAGCACTTCTTAATCTTTTACACACAGCCGGGGACCTGGTAAACGTTCTTGACTTGTCACATACGTCGCCTCATAAGCACGTTACCGGTGACCGCGACATGGGTCTGTTCCGGCTAGTTCTAAAACAGGGAATGGGGAATAGAAGAACGAGGAACGGGGAATGGGGAACGGGGAACGGGGAATCTCTAAAAGGAGGAATCTCTAAAATGGGGAATCTCTAAAAGGGGGAATCTCTAAAATGGGGAATCTCTAAAAGGGGGAATCTCTAAAAGGGGGAATCTCTAAAACGGGGAATCTCTAAAACGGGGAATCTCTAAAAGGGGGAATCTCTAAAATGGGGAATCTCTAAAAGGAGGAATCTCTAAAATGGGGAATCTCTAAAAGGGGGAATCTCTTAAAGGGGGAATCTCTAAAAGGGAAAATATATAAAACAGAGAATCTCTAAAAGGTGGAATTTCCTCAATTTTATTATGAAAGTTTTTCACGGTGAAAGTTAAGAATTAAAAGTTAAGAATTAAAAGTTAAAACTAAAACGAGGAATGGGGTATCGGAGAAGGATGAACGGAGAACAGTAAATCTCTAAAAGGGGGAAACCCTCGCTTTTATTAATACTCTTGATATTTTTCCCGCAGATCATAACAAAACGACAGTTGAATTCACTCTACCTAGCCGAACAGCGGGCATATACAACACGAAACACACTCAGCAGACTTGCGCGTAAAGAGTTGAATTCAAATCCTGTGGTACTAGAACTATCAAAGGAGAAAGAAACTTATACATCGAGCTCCAGAAACATAAGCTCGATCAGATAGCTACAAGAAACATAAGAATTTCTCTAGACAAGCGTATAGCTTTCTCGAAGTAAAGCTACGACGGCTCCGAAGAAAAACGTAGGAGGGCAAATATGATACCCGTGAAAAGAATTTATCTGCTGTACATGCAAACAGTTCTAATCATAACCGGGCCCAGTGTCACAATATAGAATGCATTAGTAAGCAACACGTTCACAGTAAACGTCATATTTTGTCCCTCAAAAGCAAATTCTTGGAGATCTAAAAACATATCTTGCAATAGAAAAGAGTCAAAACAATGCACTAATACATGGCAAATTATAGAGGTGTCAAACTCAACGAAGCGACACGCAGATAACAGCGGAAATTATGCAGACCTATGACCTCTTAAAATTTGCCATAACACGATCTAATGGCTGTATTTTCTCCTTACAAAACAATACGAAGTGCCCTTCATAACAAGAGTGAAGCGAGAAAAAAGGTCACGAACCGTAGGAGTTGTGTAGGCCTGTCAACCCCTTTTAATATACACATCGTCATATAATTATTGTATTGCTGGTTTTCAATGTCACGCCACTCAAAATAGATCACAATAAAAACCGATCAATACATAAAGCCTAGAGTCTGGGAAAAGAAAGAAAAGTAAATATGCAAAGACTCCCGCAGAGATTCAGGTCACTGCAATTTTTCTTATGCAAGATATACGGACAATTGCCACATTTAAAGAGACTTGTATGGAGACGCCATGCTGCCCGGAAACCAACAGAAACATCTGTTACTGAGTTTGCCACACAAGCGGGGGAAACTGACCAAAAATTTTAATAGTACTCTTTCTAATACTGATTCCCCCTTTTAGAGATTTCCCCTTTTAGAGATTCCCCATTTTAGAGATTCCCCATTTTGGAGATTCCCCATTTTAGAGATTCCCCATTTTAGAGATTCCCCCTTTCAGAGATTCCCCATTTTAGAGATTCCCCCTTTTAGAGATTCCCCCTTTTAGAGATTCCCCCTTTTAGAGATTCCCCCTTTTAGAGATTCCCCCTTTTAGAGATTCCCCCTTTTAGAGATTCCCCCTTTTAGAGATTCCCCCTTTTAGAGATTCCCCCTTTTAGAGATTCCCCCTTTTAGAGATTCCCCATTTTAGAGATTCCCCGTTCCCCGTTCCCCGTTCTCCATTCCCCGTTCCTCTATTCCCCGTTCCCTGTTTTAGAACTAGCCGGTCTGTTCCTGAATCTCGGAATCCGCTGTCTGGTTTTATAAAATATTAGTAAACCAACGTGTATAAGCTTCTCAGTTTACCTGTTTGAGGCGACGTATGTGACAAGCCAAGAACGTTTACAAGTTCCCCGGCTGTGTGTAAAAGATTAAGAAGTGCTTGTATCGATGTCTTATGCTACGTCGGATGCTCAACTTTTAAGCACCCACAAGTACACGGGCCAACACATTTGCCTAAATCATGTACACGAGCAATCCACTTGTTTGACTCGAATGGTGAAAACAAACATTTGCATGACTAGCTTCTACCGTTCTAGCCTCCGATTTGAAACTGGTATTAAGGAAGTTAATAACACCTGTAGGTCGCAAAGAATATTTAGCTCTTCTTCGGTACTAACTGAAACATGAAACTAATCACCTATAGGTGCTGTACTCAAGTGGCTTCTGTGCACAAAGAAAACAGTCTGAGTTACTCGTAGCATAGGTCACTGATTCAGTTAAATGATTTCCACAGCAATTGGCGAACCCTCCTCTTTTCAAACCTCTCGATAACGACTCGAACACTCCGCCACACTTACCTCCTATGCAATGTCGTCGGGCTGGTTGAAAAAGCTTTCGACAACTTTGTGCAGATCTTTATGACGGCTCTCAGATAATAAAAGATGTACAGCTCCTCGAGTGGTAGTTCATGGATTAAATTTGGAGTCAATTTGTCCACTGTCTTTGAGTGCTTTATCATTATCATTATTTGTGTCACCCCTTCGGATGACACGGATAATTAAGCATTTAAGCATGATTGTTTGTTTAGGCATCTTGTCATCTACAGGCGTCGATAGATCTTGGCAGTCGGCATATTGTGCGCGGCCTATTTCAAAATGATTAGTAGTTGTGTAAACAAACTGAAATTGAAAGCAAAGAAACTGATGATAAGCCTAAAGGTACAGTGTTAACCGATTAGCACCTTTTTAAGATCAATCTTTCGCGACTCTAGGGTGGCACAAAATTAAACAGCAAGCGCCTTTCGAGCTTAATTAGACAATCATTGCCTCGGGGCATTTTGTTTTTACGTCACATAAAAGCATTCCGATGTGCAACGTGTGTGATTATTTTGCTTGGGTTTCTCAACATCATCAACACCGTGTTTACATTATACGAGTAATCAAAGTATTCATGAACTAGTTTTTTGGTTCATTTATTGGAACCCTGCAACGATCCAAGTTGGAGCAAGATGATAAGGAACTGAACAATTTCACTGTGCTGCATTAAAATTCTCTTTATATAATAAACTTGCCGAAAAGTTAACCGAAATTAAATCGAAATTAATCGCCTTTCTTGATTATTTAGCCTGAAAACAAGCTTACTTTTGGGAAGCAGGACTAAGCGGACTCGTACTCGCTTCCAGTCATGATCGCCGACTCGCTCTTCGCCGCTCCTCATTTTAAGGTCATTCCTCATATTTGCATTGCGCATCCTTTCTGCGCATTTTATGGCGTCATTTACCGCGCTCTCGTGCACGCGCATATTGAAAACATGGCGAATTTGCCTTGATATTGCGCTCTGTCAGTTGGAAATGGCTATAGCTCACCAACGAGCACGAGCACCCCGACTTTTTTACAGGCATTGTAATGAACCTATCACAAGCTTTGCGTGAGAAAAGACTTATGCTGAAAATTGAATAAATAAGGAAAATTGCAGACACACTGTGGTCTTCCTAGTTGACGTTTGGTAAACATGTCAGGAGATTTGGTTCAAATTTTAATCAAGACTTCAACTTTCTGTCTAAAATCAAACTTAAAATGTTTATTTGTGTCCAACCAATGTAATGACTGTAGTTTAACACGTGTTCACATGAGTCTCGGTCACAAAGATTTTACAATCATTTTACATGCGCCGAATCAAATACTAATTCTAGTCGACTCGAATAAATAAATGGGTGATTTGATTTAAACGTCGCATTGTTTATGCCGAATAAAATTGCTGAGCGCGAGCGACGTGTTTTAAATTTCCATTCGAACAAACATAAATTATTTAACATAATTTCAATTCGATTCCGCACATGTAAAATGCGGCGTTTAAATCAACTGTCGAACTTCAGTCGAATATTCGACTGGATCAGTCGAATATTCGACTGACTCGCATCGAATTGAAATATGTCGCATTTAATTGATTTAGACGTTGCATTTTACATGCATTTAATTGGCAATTCGATTCGGCGCATGTAAAATGCGACGTTTAAACCGGGCCTTAAGCATAAATAATGCCAAAATGGGTCATTTTCAATGCCTCAGTGCTCATTAATGAGCATGAGCCCCGTGCTTTTTTTTTTTTTTTTTTTCAAAATTGAAGTTCTCATATGATAAATATTTTGTGGGCAAAGTTTGAACGAAATTCTATTGTCAGTTTTATTTTAGAGGAATTACCTTTATAAGAGGCTTGCTTTCAAAAAGACAGCAAACTAATAAATAACCACAGAGGCGTATCATCCAGTATCGCTTTTATTGCGTCTCCTTAAAATTTGCCTGTTTTCTGTTTTCTCAAGAGCCAGCTTACTGCAAAGGGATGTAAAATCCCGGTTTTTCAGATCTTCAATGGAAACGAAGAGCAGTTTGAAAAATCAAGTTGTTCATCGAGAAATCGGGGCACCTTACAGTGTTTCAACTGATTGGTTCGAGGTCAAAAATCGAGGATCATAGAATTTGGCAGTCCACGACACCAAGAGACTATATGAGATCGTGTTTCTCTTGACTAGACTGTATCGTGTTTACCGGCGTCTGCTGTTTGATGCCAGAGAATGTTCTTTCCTAGATCCTCTCTTGAAATGAGAAGCCTTTTACAAAGATTCGCTCATACATGTATTTAAAGCTAATGTGCTTTAGCTAAATCCTGCAAGGCAATGCGCGTGAATATAAATCCTTTTTGTCTGGGAGAGGTACACTTAGTGAGTTTTTTAAGCCAACGATAGGCAATAACACTTTTGACCCTTGACTCGGGGAATTCATTTCAGTTGTCAAAACTCCGACCACAACGAGATCATCTCAATAGCAGATCAGCGATTACCGGAAAACTCAAAGCATTTATTAAGAGTTTCCTTTTATACACTGAATCTAATCAGGAAATTGTTTTGAATGTTCAGTTTAATTTAATCCTCCCGCTAATTGCGTTTAAAGCTCAGGTTTTTTAAAACCTTACATGAAGAGAACATAAGCTAACATAACTGAAATTGACAACATGTCTTGTGCCTGCACTGCACGGCAAAACTTGCGACTGTCCCCCGCATTTGGCGACTTAAGCGTGATACCGGCTCTGGGCTTGCATTTTTCAAATGTCGGAGAAAGTGGCTGTCCTGCCTTTTGTGTTTTTACCGACTGTTTTGACCGAGAACAAAACCGTGGCTTGAACTTATTTCTTTGAAGGCGGGGGTACTCAACGCTAGCCAATCATAATATACATGATAATATTGTTTTTTTTTTTTTCATAACATACGCCCACCAAATGTTTATCGTTGTAAAACCTGTTATCGCAGTACAAGGTCAACTACGAGATATCGTCTAAATAACAGATTAATACCTGACATAAAAACCATTTACAATCATAGCTTCCTTTAATTTATACTCTTAATGTAACAAATTGTTTTGAAGTTTTCATTTTATTTTTTTCTCCGCTTAATGCGTTTTAAAGCGCGGCCAGAGCTTCAAAAAACAACTTAAGCTTACATAACTGGGATTGACATGGTAACTTATGTTTGGCAAGTTACAGCACAAAATTGCAACTCCTCGCCGTTTTTGGTGACTTAGCCAAGATAATTTCTTGGCTTTCGTTTTTCTTACTTCGAGCAAAGTGTGTTTTTATTGTTTCTGGGTCTTTTGCCTTTTACCGACTGTTTGACTGAGGAAGAACGTTTAAAGTTGGAGTGTTTAACGCAAGACAATCATAACATACACCCACCCAATCATATGATCATCCAAGGGTAGAAAAATGAGCTAGTATCGTGCATAAAACAGTTGCATTTTGTTCGGTTACTTGCCAGAGATGCGATCGAATTCTATGAACTTCTATGCCTCCTCAGTACGCTGAAGAACATCTTTTACGCTAGTTCCTGGTCTCCCAACTATCTGCGAGCATCCCAAATTGGATGGACGCACGCTAGACATTGTCCATTCTTTAAATGGCCTTCACTCAGGGCCGGGTTGTTCGAAAGCCGGTTAACGTTAACCCAGGGTTAAACGTTAACTGAAGCATTACGTTTTCTTATTTAAAAATGTTTTTCGCCTCTAACGTTTGGTGTAGTTTGAGATTACTACAGCTCAAAACTGAAGGCTTAACACCTCACCAAAAAGTTACACAGACTGAAATCAAAATTCTCGATAACCCTGGGTTAGCTTAATCGGGCTTTGAACCGGACCAGCACTGTTCAATACATACGATCCCCCGGCTACTTTTCAGGTCTGTGTTTCCATACCCTCCTTGTGAAGACTACCTCTTCGGAAGCAGGTATACAAAAATATTAGAGGCATGTGTTTGCTTTTTAATTACCTGGTCGTTTCAAACTGGCTCCATTGGATTTTTGAACGTTTCAATTCTCCTCAGTGTGGGGACTCTCTTAACTCGACTTTGACTCCTTACAGGGACTGCATAAATTCCAGAAGCATGCAGGAGTACATTTTTGTTATAAATTAACAGCGAGACATTTTTCACGCTGAAAAGTCGAAATTTCACTGACTATGACGTAAGCCTGAACCATCTCTATGAACCATCTATTTCTTTCACAAAGTATTAGCCAATCAGAGCGCGGCTAGCATGTACAGTAGCTATGTTATAAAACTGTATGATAGCCGCGCGAGAAGCCCGTGGAGTGACTTACAAGGCAAGTTACTGGATTCAACCAAAAACTGTAATCAACAATTTTACAAAGAGTGCCCATGAAACTATCACATTTTTCGTTTGTTCTTATTCGGAACATTAATATGCTGAAAAATAATAAGGTTCCAAATACTGTCTTAAATGTTTTTATATAATTTGTCTGTAAAAAATATCATATCTATTAATTTCCAGAATCAAAAAGCCCACATGCACACAAACTGACGAACGACATTTGGCAATATCTATATACTGGGTGACATGTCAGAAACTCCCCCACAAAAGTGCTGTGTCTAGTTACGTCAAAAGCTTCATAAAATCATTTATTTCGGTAAAGTAAATTCCCTTATGTTGTTATCTGTATATCTTTTTAAACTGAAAAATATTCTGCTTTTCCAAGATATACATTGCAAGGCGCGTGAAGGCTATAAAACTGTACAACTGGACTCCATAACTGCTTCACAATTTATCCTGATATGAAAACTGTCTTCTTCAGATTAAAAGAAAAATGTCAAATGTACAAGCTATAGATGACTGATTCTGCACATTCCATTCTTAATGTTTTTGTTTTAACTTAACATCTTTTAAATTAAATGACGTACATATATTAAATTCATTTTAACGGCATAAATGCTCCTGCTAACTGACATAAATCCATCCTACATAAGTTATGAGTTGAAATCTTGTTAATAATCTTTATTAAATCTATTTTGAAATCACTTGTTTTCGTTGCAATGTGATTGGCTCTCAGCAGAGTGATTTATTCACGAATCGCACTATCTTTTGCTCTAAATTGCATCCCGCTGGTTCTGCTATACGCAGCATCATTTGTTTAATCGCGGGTTTCACGTGGCTTTACTTCTTACTTCTCCCTAGCCTCTTCCAGGCATTCAGTTAGTTGAGGCTCACCGCGCTGTTTCCTGCGCTGTGCCTTGACTAACTGAACGCCTGGAAGAGGCTAACTTCTCCCTGCAAGCACTATAATTTCGGCTATCCTTATGTTCTTCTCCTACACACTTGCTCCGCAGCGCGTTTCTTCAAGAAAGTCGTTTGTTCTCTTGAAATGATAAGCCTCTTACCAAGATTCCTGATACGTACTTCAAAGCCGGCTAAGCGTTTTAGCTAAATCGTGCGTGAAGGTCATTCCCGTGACATGAAATAATCCCTTCTGTCAGGGGAGGACATAACTAAACTTAGTAAGATTTTTAAGCCACAGATGGGCGACAGTAACCCCCCTTGGCTGCAAATATGAATGTTTATCATTTTATAATCTACTACTCCATCAGCACAACGTCGACTAAGACGAGACCATGTTGACTCTCAAGCTAATCAGAGAATACCGGAAAACATAACTTGAGTTTATGATGACGTCTCTCTTATACGCTAAATCTAATAATTGTTTTGAATGTTAAGTTTATTTTTATCTTCCCGCTAAAGCGTATTCAAAAGAAAAAAAAAAACCAACTTTGTATGTATACAATATAAGCTAACATAACTGAAATTAAAATGACATCTTGTTTCGGAAATCTTATCACAACTGATGCGACTGTGTCGGTGATGATATGAGTGAGATAATACCTTCGCTTACATTTTTCAAGCTTCGAACACAGTGCTGTTACTGCCTTTAAAACGTTTGTCTTTCGTCGACTAATTTGACTGATCATGAGGACAAA
>JAHPZR010007895.1:0-5000 GCA_019787425.1 Platygyra sinensis | reverse complement strand
GGGGTGGGGACACCCGGTCTTAATAAGCATAGATTTTGATGATTTTACTTCTCCGTTTATTCCTTAGTTTTTGTTTCGATTTCGTTAAAAAATACTCCGCTGCGCGCCGTATTTTCAACTCTCTTCTCGGTGTTTGGATATCCCGATGAAACCCGTGTTTGATATATTACTTAAAGGGTTAAGTTTTGTGAAAACGTTGTTAACATTTGGAATTATTTACGCAAAAGAACCACTTCTACAAAATATGATTAAGATCGTTTGCCTCACCGTCGATATTTTCAACTATAAACCCGGGTAGATCATGCTGAATTAGTTGCACCGATTTTTCAAAATCAGGGTAGTTTTCCACACGCTTTAATTATCGCTGAAACGAAGTCGGTGAACCCCAATTTTTTTTTTTTTTTGCATTTCCGACACAAGCACTCTTCATCTGACTGCAGTAAACATTCTGAAAAATCTATTGACTGAAAAATTTTCGCCCGGACGTCCTTAACTGACATCCCAGCCTATATAAGTTACGAGATGCAATCCGTTTAATAATCTAAATGTTAATGGGATTAATTCTTCAGTCGCATAACCACGTACAAATATTACTTTAAGTTTAACTTCACAAATGTTCTTAGACGGACGAATGGTTCGGCCTCAATTCCAAAAAGAGAGCCTCGAAAAATTAAGTTACGGCATAAAATATTCACGGTTAAATAATCACGATTGAATTCTTCTGTCTCTCGTACATAACAATTATGACCACGTACACATAGAGTGATCTTAGACGGGTGAATGATTTCGCCTTAATCCCAATAAAAGAGCCTGTTGAATAAGCTACAAACATCGACAGACATAACCACCTACATATATTAGTTTAAAGGTGATTTCTAGGTGATTTCCAGTCCGTATTGCGCACTCTCAAGAGTTTGTTTGCATTTTCTGTTTTTTTTTTCATGTAAGACATCACAAAATGTAAACATTTCGCATCTACTTACATGAAGCATATTTTCTAGTTTTGAAACAACCGCCATTATGGATGCAAAGCTTTACGCTTCGTTCTTTCTCATAGCACTTGATGACTAACAACTTCACAGCTGTAAAAATCAAAGAACCAGTTGGAAGAAAGAATTTGAAAGGCGTGAAAGACAAGGTATGTGGTTCGTAACGAATATTTCATCGAGTGAGCCTTGGTGATGTTTATAAACATATCATGGGGTACTGAGACTGCGCAGAACGATCTGGAAATAATCAATTTAAGTTTTAAAGGTCAAATGCACCCGAATTTGTACAATTTTTTTCTTCCTAAAACCTTCCAGAAAACTTCGTTTACATCATCATAAATAAAAAACAGTTCTTAAATGTGGGTTTTGTGAGAATTGTGGCATGAAAATCCGACGATTTCCGAGCACTTCACGAAAAGGAGTAGAAATGGCTGCGCTTGGAGTGGAAACGAATAAAGGTTTTTTTGTGAAGTCATATTTGGTGAGCCTTTACACGCGCAGGAAACTCAGTATATATCTTCACCAATTTGCTAGCTCCTTTGAGCGTTTATCGTCCACGCGTTGGCGAGAATGGATGGAGAACTTGACTTCGACAATCCCACAACCAGAAACAGCCTTATATCTGTTTGTACCAATGGCATCAGGCCACGATTCAAGGGATAATAATTCTAGGGAATCGGACTCGGCGAGTGAAGATGGCAACTGCAATGTCAACCAGGAACTAATTGGGCAAGCAGATTGATGAGCCTTTGAGATATATTAAAGACCTGTTCTTAAAAAGAATTGTTCGTCAATAAATAACTAAAATTTTTCCTTGGAGTTTTTGTCTTCTTTTTGTAGCAGGTTATTTATATAATGGCAGGAGCCATAATCAAGGACGCAGACCGTAAGTCTTGGGATGGTCGTGGACCAATGATATGGGACAATTTTTCTATTTTTAGAACAAATTGCACCATCCTGACGTCATATATCCGCTCTGATCCACGCACGTGTCTTGGGCTTTCGCGTGGATATTGATTCATATCACGTTGTGTGATGAAATGGTGAGAGTTTGCGAGATTCTCTCGCCGATTTTTCACATGCGGCGATGGCAGAGAATAAGGCAGAGAAGAAGAACCAGGGCTCTTCTATGTACTTTTATGCCCAGTCTCCTCCGCAGCAGTCTTTTGGGATATCAAAAAACGGCTGCGGAGGAGACTATTTTATGCTCTGATTTAATGGAAACGGTGTGTTTTTCAGCGTCGAGAATTTCATTAATTTCGCGCTGTGAATGAATAAAATCCCCTCACCGGCTAGTTATACGAGTAAACTTTTGTGTTTGTTCTGTAATGTAATTTCGGGAGATCACGCGATCCGTTTATTTACGTCAAGGTGCAGTCACCATAATAGACCTTAATAGTCACCATAATAGACCTTTTCACGGTTGACGTCGAAAACCGTGTTTAAGGCCTGTTGACTTTCTACATATACAATAATGCATACAAGCTCAGTATAAAGAGGTCAGCTTATCGGTCAGCTCATGTTTTAGATTTGGTCCTCCACTGCACTTTTCAAAATGTTCAGCCGCAATACTTCCGCGGAGCTGAGTCAACTTTCACAAAAGTTTCCGACAGTTTCAAGTTAACATATTCTTATTGCCGCTTTGTTTCGGCGTGGGGGGTTGATATAGTGTCGCCGGGAAGTCGGGGGTTATACCTTCTTGAGCAAGGCTTTTTATAAATCTTAGTGATGCCTTTAAGTGGGCGATAACCTGTTGAGGCCTGAAGTAAAGCTTGCAAATGATGCAGCCAATCGGATGCTGTACACAATTACTCTCATGAAGGCAATTATCGGAAACCGCAATAGCAGCGCAAAATTTTTGCGGTCAGACAGTACAGCAATTCTAACAGATAAATGACGTCACACCATAGCAACCGGACCAGGTGAATTTTTCAGTGAGCTTCCGGTTGGCTCTGACTCGTGCATGAATGAAATAAAAAATGTTTTTTGCACTTCAGTTCGGTCGATATTCAGCTGATTATTAGCCTGGTTTCTTTTTCGTCGAACATCATCCTATCGCAGAATATTGATGGATGAACCCACATGATAATATCATTCTCTTATTCAATAATTGAACCTACACAAAGCTAATGGGCTAATCTTCCGCAAACAGGTAAACTGAGAGGCTTCTACACGTTGGTTCACTATTATTTTATAAAACCAGAGAGCGGCTTCGATTCATGAACAGACAATATCACGGTCACCGGTAACGTGCTTATGAGGCGACGTGTATGACAAGCCAAGAACATTTTCAAGGTCCCTGTGTGGAAACTTGAAGATTGAGAAGTGCTTGTATCGCTGCTACGTCGCGTGCTCAACTTTAAAGAACCCACATGTATACGGGCTAGCACTTTTGCACAAAAACACGTGAAATCCACGTTGTGACTCGAATGACGATAAGAAAACATCGAAACGGGTATTAAGGAAGCCAATAATACCTACAGGTCGCAAATAATGTTTTGCTCTTCTCCAGTGCTAACTGAAATACTAACTGAAGTACAGCACTCAGTTTCATGATGAAAGTGCTGTACTCAAACTGGCTTCTGTGCACAAAGAAACAATCTCAGGAGTTACTCGTAGCATAGGTCACTGATTCAGTAAAAGGATCTCTACAACCATTGGCGAACCCTCCTCTTTTCAAACCTCCCGATAACGACTCGAGCACTCTGCCAGACTTACCTCCTAAATATTGGCAATGTCGTCGGGCTGGTCGAAAAAGCTTTCTACAAAACGTTGTGCAGATCTTTATGACGGCTCTAGATAATGAAAGATGTATAGCTCCTCGAGTGGCAGTTCACGGATTAAATTTGGAGTCAATTTGTCCACGGTCTCTCTCTCTTCCTCAACCAACACCCCCCGGGGGGAGTTGGTTGAGGAAGAGAGAGAGACCGTGGACAAATTGACTCGCAAATTTAATCGCGTGAACTGCCACTCGAGGAGCTTATTCAACTTTCATTATCTAGAGCCGTCCATAAAGAATCTGCACAACGTTTGTAGAAAAGCTTTTTCGCACCAGCCCGACGACATTTGCCAATATTTAGGAGGTAAGTCTGGGCAGAGTGTCTCGATGTCGTTATCGGGAGGTTTGAAAAGAGGAGGGTTCCGCCAATGGGTTGGTAGAGAGCCTTTTACTGACTCATTGACCTATGCTACGAGTAACTCCTGAGATTGGTTTAACTCTTGTGCCACAGAACGGCCAGTTTGAGTACAGCACTTTTCATCATGAAACTGAGTGCTGTACTTCCAGTTAGTATTGTCAGTTTAGCACTGGAGAAGAGCAAAAACATTATTTGCGTACCTTGTAGGTATACTTAGGCTTCTTTAATACCCGTGTCCGATGTTTTTTCTTTTTGGCATTGCGAGTCACAACGTGGATTTCACGGGTTTTTGTGCAAAAAAGTGCTAGCCCCGTATACATTGTGGGTTCTGTAAAGTTGAGGCAGGCGACGTAGCGAGCGGATACAAGCACTTCTCAATCTTCAAGTTTCCAACACAGCGACCTTGAAAATGTTCTTGGCTGTCATACACGTCGCCTCATAAGCACGGTTACCAGGTGACCGTGATATTGTCTGTTCATGAATCGAAGCCGCTCTCTTGTTTTTACATATATAATAGTGAAAACAACACGATGCTACAGAAGCCTATCAGTTTTAACCTGTTTGCCCCCCCGGAAGATCAGCCCATTAGCTTTGTGTAGGTTCAATTATTGATTCGAATTTGAGAATGATATTATCATGTGGGTGTCATCCATCAATAATCTGCGATAGGATGAATGTTCGACCGAAAAAGAAAACTAGGCTAATAATCAGCTGAATATCGACCGCTAACTGAAGTGCAAAAAACGTACATTTTTTATTTTCATTGCAGGCACGAGTCAGACCCAACTGGAAGCCTCCACTGAAAAATTCACCCTGGTCCGGTTGCTCTGGTGTGACGTTGCAGTTATCTGTTTTAGAATTGCTGTACTGTCTG
>JAHPZR010007894.1:32500-40474 GCA_019787425.1 Platygyra sinensis | reverse complement strand
CGCTAAAAAAAAATCTATGATGCAAAATCAGAAAGACTGAGAAAGAGATCGCAGGAAGGATACCGGAAAAAAGATAAGTTGGCCAATGATATTGCCAAAGAAGCAGAAAATGCTGCAAATGTAGGAAATATGAAAGGAGTTTACAATGCCACAAGGAAGCTATGTAATGACAGGCCAAAGAACATCACAATGGTGAAGACAGAGGGCAGGTTATTAACAAAAGATGATGAGATAAGGAAAAGGCGGAGGGATCACTTTACTCAGGTGCTGAACAGACCAGCACCGACACATGAGGCTATTATAAGGCAAGATACTCCAATCAATGAGGTAATTGACACCGGTTATATCACAAAAGAAGAGTTTAGGAGAGCTGTAGGAAATATGAAGAATGGTAAAGCGGCAGGAATAGATTCCATCACTGTCGAGATGTTAAAAGCAGATGTAGACGCAACCACCAATGTGCTGCATGCGTTATTTCAAAAAAATCTTGGACCAGGAAGAAATACCGGATGATTGGAGTAAGAGTCTGATTGTTAAATTGTCCAAGAAAGGTGATTTAACGGCATGTGGAAATTGGAGAGGAATTACACTTAAACCAACAGCAGCAAAAGTGATTGGGAGAGTGACCATCACAAGAATACGAGATGGCATCAATCAGCAGCTGAGAGACGAGCATGCTGGATACAGAAGTGGCAGAAGTATCACCGAACAGATATTTGTGTTGCGTTATATCCTAGCTCGAACAGGTTATTGAGTGGAATTCATACCTTTACTTGTGTTTTGTAGATTTTGAGAAAGCCTTTGATAGTGTCCACAGAGAGACACTATGGCACTTGCTAAAGAGTTATGGAATCCCAACCAAACTAGTCAGTATGGTGAGAGCGATGTACAAGAATTGCAGATGTGCAGTGATGGATGAGACCGGTCATCTCGAGTGGTTCGAAGTGCTATCGGGGGTAAGACAAGGTTGTGTTATATCGGGCTTCTTATTTCTCATTGTCATTGACTGGGTTATTGGAACTGTGGAGAACAACAGAAATGGAATCAGATGGAAACTGACAACAACCCTCGATGACCTTGATTTTGCTGATGACTTAGCACTCTTGTCTAGCAGATGGAGTCAGGCACAGGATAAGTTGAACAGACTGAGTCAGTTTGGGAGAAAAGTAGGTTTAAAGATCAATATAGATAAGACCAAAGTATTGAGGTACAATCCTGGAAGACTGGATCCATTAATGATTAGGGAGAGAGATGTAGAGAGTTTAGTATATCTCGGTGCCAAGGTTAATAAGCAAGGTGGCGCAGCTAGCGATATAAGAGCACGAATAGGGAAAGCAAGAGCAGCCTTTAACAAGCTTATCAAAGTATGGAAAAGTAGCCTCCTTAGTTAAAAGACAAAGATCACTATCTTTAAAACCAATTTAGTTGCCGTTCTACTTTACGGTTGTGAGATGTGGACAATGACCAAAGAGGATGAATCCAGGCTAAATGTCTTCCAGCATAAGTGTTTAAGGAAAATCCTCAAGGTTTACTGGCCAATGAGGATCAGCAACGAGGAGATAAGAGAAAGGTCGGGTACAAGGACAATTGATGAGCAAGTAAGAACCAGGCGATGGAAGTGGTTAGGTCATGTTTTAAGAATGCCATCGGACAAAAATCCGAAGATTGCACTGACGTGGGCACCTGAAGGCAAGCGTAGAAGAGGACGGCCGAGAGAGACATGGCGTAGAACAGTAAACAAAGAGAGGGAATATCTCGGATTTAAGACCCAAAGTCAGGCTGAGGTTACAGCCAGAGACAGAGTAGCTTGGAGGAGGAGGATCAATGGCCCCATTCTCCACGCAGAGAGAAGGGATAGGTGAAGAATCCATCATGTAAAGAAACTATAAGTGCATTTTTCTCAAAGGTCTACTTTTGAACCAGCTGACTTCACGCTAACATTTCTACTTTGGAGAGTATTAAAGATAAATTACTGAAATTTGGGCTAACCAAAGACCAATAGTGTCGTTATTCAATAAACTAAAAAAACCTTAAGATTTTAACGTCTGTCACGTGACAATAGAGAATTTGTTCACTGGGTTTAGTGCAAAATAAGGATATTTCCAAATAAAGCCTGTAAAAAGCACTGTAAACAAGAGCTAACTGTCAAAACTTTAGTTTATTGAATAGAACAAAACAGAAAACTACAAGATATGCTTGTTTGAAAATCAAATCTTGTTTTGTAAAAGAGCAGGAATTGTTGGCATAAATGCTAACAAAAGAAAATCTCTGAAGGCTGTGGCTGGTTGCCAAAGCAACCATTTTGAGTAAAACCTTCAAACTATATTTTCTCTTCATGAGTGCAATACCACATAATTGATCTTATTTCACCAAATTCAAACAAACTTTTGGTCCATATATGGGGTACCATTACACCTTAACGTTGCCAAAAAATGTTTTTTACTTTGTAATTCTACAGTACATCCAGTAAATATTCATATGGTAAGGCCCAATGATTGCAAGACACATGCCAGATGCAGAATAATAGGAGTGGACAGAGGGGGGCTGCGCACAAAGCATAGGAAATGCTTTTTTCATGCTAGAGATCAGATCATTAAAAATATTACATTGAAATACATCATAGTTCTTTTACATTGTAAAGGGAATTTTTTCAATAAAATAATGTAATTATTAAATATTTTATTGCTCAGAAGTTATAATTGTTGTGATTTACAATTCTCGTACATATTGAAGCATTATGTTGTAGTTCGGCAGAATTTTAAATCTTGCCTGTTGCACTAAGCTTCCTGGGAAGTATATAATTCACAGATTTGGTAAAATCACCAGCTGCAGCTAACTTGTTATAGTGAAAAGACTGTATGTGGGGCTGTTAACCAATTTATTATAATCAATCAGGGATTACAGAGCAGAACAGTGAAGTTAGTTACTTCAAATAAGAAAATTTTAGAATGCATGACACCCCCCTGCACTCTCTTACATGAGATATATAGGTACGTGCAGCCCCAAAGAGTATGGTTTTTCCGTTGTTTGGGGCATAAATAGGGTATAAATTTAGCTGATTTTGGCCATCTGGGTCATAAAAAGGTATGGTGTTTGCACTCTAGCCTTGATATGGGTGTGTTTTTAAAAAGCCACTTCATCATTATGGAAAAGAAAATCTACAAAAGCCCTTCACAAATTATGCTTACAGTAAAGCAAAACATCTCTCGTTTTCTAATCTATATTATGTGGCTGAAACATCAACCCCAAGTATATGAGTGGTTCCTGACCATCTGAGAACACCACCCAGACCTCGTTGAGGCTTGCATTTTGAAATTAGCAATGCTATGAAGAAATCAAATGCCACCCAGTTACTAACATCTTATCACAACCCTTGTCAACTGGGTACTTTGGGTGGGGTAACTAGTTTTGCTTAAACCCTAAAACTCCCAGTCCAAAAAGTTTGAGGTGTTGGAAAAGGATTTGGGTTACACATTGCACAAACCCCAAAGGAGATGCTACCCTACCTTACCTGTGTTGGTGTTCAACATAGATCAACAATGGTTGGCCGATCTGGTGGAAGTCCAAAACATATCCAAATACAACAAAGGCATGCATTATTTACTCATGGGGATCGATGTGTTTTCCAAGTGTGCTTGGGTGAAACCCATAACTAAAATAGGAAACGCAGTAACAGAATCCTTTGAGAAGATTTTGAAATGTGCCAAGGGTAGAAAACCCCCAACAATATACAAACCAATGATGGTAAGGAATTCTACAATAGTACGTTTCCAACCTTGATGAAACAAAAAATATTCACCATTTCTCAACCAGTGGTGATACCAAAGCCAGTATCGTGGAACATTTCAATTGTACTTTCAAGGAAAGGATGTATTGATATTTTACGGTCAAGAACACCCTCGTCTATTTACTGGTGTTGCCAGATTTGGTCAAAAGATACAATGCATCCTACCACCACACTGTTGGCATGCATGACACCTAACCAAGTGAATTTCAAGAATGAAAAAGACGTGTGGGATCATATGTACGGTAAACGTCTGTCCAAAAAACACAGAAAGGGTCATTCAAAGTAAAGGATAGTGTGAGACTCAATAAGAAACTCCTACAGTTTTATTTACCAGGATGGGCGAAGAAGAATTTGTTGTGAAACATGTCATACCTGGTGTGGTTCCTACTTAAAAGACTGAGTTAGAAGAAACTTTGGTCAAGGATATCTTTCACAAACAAGATTTATAAAAAGTGAACGTGTCAAATGATGATTTATTCCGAGTGGACAAGATCATGAAGCTTGGTTAGTTGGAAAGGTTTCTGAGATAAATACGACAGTCAGATTGACAAGAAGGACGTGAAAAGCCTTTGAGGATGAATGCAGAGTTTTACATCACCTTACCTAGTCACAGCAACAGTGCAGAGTCTCTGCAGAACCAAAGCAATCATTGCAAGATTCGATAACCCCTCCCTATCAGGTTGCAGGGATTGAGCTGGAAAGTGGGATTGAGTAGCATCTTCCTACCAGATGTTAAAGTTCATCTCCCCAAGTTGGTCCATGGAAATGAAATCCTTTTTACCATGGTTTGGATCATGAAATACCCCTGCAGTGCATTTAAGTTTGGTAGAGCCCACAACGATCTTAACAATCTTTTAGCTGTGGCAGAGTACATTGATGGTGTTGGTTTCCTGAAAAGTATGATGACATATTTTTTGAGCGGCCGTGCATTATAAATTACTAAGTACCCCATTTTAATAGAAACTTCTTTGGGATGGAGACGATCTGCTAATGGATAACAAAGCCAAACACATGCTCCAATTACTCACCAGCATTCAAAATCAATAAAATGTAGCCCTTAAAGATGGGATGGTTGAAGGTGAGAAGCCTTGGAAATTATGACTTGGGATCCAATTTATATCAAGAGTTTTTTTACCAACATGGTACATAATTTGGAAATGATGGCACACAATCTGAAAAGTGACAGGGGTGATACAGAAGGAAGTTCAGTGCTTGGAAATCAAGAAACGGATCTATTGCGAGAGGTCAATTATCGATGCACAGAGGATGGAAGTCTGTTGCTAGTTCGTTGTTTAAAGTGGCAGGTAGTTTGCAATCTAAACAGAACGCCGGGTTGTCAGAACAACAACAAGGCTATTTATTCCAGATGAACGCAGTAATTCCACACAAGACTTCACAACAAGCACACGCTAGGCTTGTAAACTAAACTTCGACTTCCATCACTCTTGTATTAACACAGCCTCTGCCACATATCCATGTAACCTCTCTGTTACACTTCAACAAACACAACCTCTGTCGACACTTTACACGCGACCTTTGTCACACTTCAATAAACACTACTGACTCATGAGATAATTCTCTCTAAACACTCCTGGGAAAAACCACCTAAAAACTACACCGATTCACTTACATACTTTACAGAATAAGGTTCTAGAACTTTCCGACTCTACTAAATAAAGTAACATTACAATATAAAACTATTTACAGCAGCAGACATCAACGACTAAAATAACTTGCTTAGTAACCGTGACACAAACTAATTAAATATGCACGAAACTTCTAGGCCAAATTAGCATATACGGGAACCTTCTAAGTCACGCAATTATTTTTCGTAACAAAGTCATTATTTTGAACCACTTCACATTTAATGTATTCCATTGTGCAAGAACCTGTTGGACATTATTGAGACTGAAGTGTCAGAGATCATAAGTGAACTGACAGAAAACGATTGTGATCACCATCGTCATTTTTAATTCTTAGTAAAACCTACATTTTACAGTTTGACTGGCCTGAGGACAGCTATGCTGATCTAGGCGGGCCAGTCTATCAATAGTTACAAATGATTTATTGTTATTATTATTATTATAATTATTATTATTATTATTATTATTATTATTACTTTTGTTACTATTATTATTACTACAATAAATAGAGAAAAATAGAAAGTTAGGAAAAACTGAATAAAATAAAAAGAAAAAGTGGGAAAAGAATGTTATTTAATAGATAATGTATTTTGTTTGTTTGTTTACTGACAATTTAAGTTAGAACTGATCCTGCAAAACTCAATGAAGGAAACTTAACAAAGCAAAAAAACTAGTTGGATATATAATCGTAATAGGACTGAATGGAGTCCAATTCAGTCTGTAATCATACGAGTGATTAACAAAATTAGATGACTGCTAAGCGGGAGTGTGATTTGTTAATCAGCAGTATGATTACAGACTAAATTGGACAACACGATGTCCTGTTACTAATTAATCACACAATTTCCCACAACAGTGAAAGCTATTATATGTACTAAGAATAGCTTGCAAAATGGCTGTTAAGTTTATTTCAAAACAGTTACCAGTGACTAAACCTCCACATTTTTACAAACATCAGTCTCTTGAATTGGTTACTGTAGTGACTATAATCAATATACTGATTGGTGAATTTAGTGGAGAGGACTTAAAATGCTTGGCTCATGTAACTGTCTGATTACAGCCAGCTGTCTGAATACAACTTTGCCGATTAATTAGAGCAAACAACAGCAGTTTATGCACCAATCACATTTGAGGAAACTAATTGTTATGATTAATTTGGATATGGCAGGGTTTCAGGACTTGAAAGTTTCCCTCCTCTAGCCACATGCTTGTGAGTATTTTGCCAGAGTTTTTGCGACCGAAAAGTAAAAAAGGACTAACTGCAAGTTTGAGTTTCGCCTAGTTTGCAAGTTTGAGTTTATTGCGCAAGTTTGAGTTTCACCCCTGAGTTTCACATTAGTAGCAACGCTCGACGTTTCATCAATTGAAGGCACAATAAGTGACAATAGGTTTATGTCTGTAGATGCTGCGTAGCTGTTTGTGTAAATCCAATAAATTGTCTGTTGTCGATGAGTAAGAGCCCTCGCTGATAAGTGTTTTGTACAGTCAGTAAAACATGACAAATTGGACTTCCGCAATGTAGCGTGAAAACGTACATCGAAGTTATATAAGATCTCTAGTTTTTGAGATGTAAATGTTTGACAACATATTAGCTAAAAATATGTGAATACAGCAGAAATAATCAGCAAAGTTACAATGACGCTTTCTCAAGTCCAAAGGAATATGCGTATAACTAGCGCGAAAGCTTTCTTATCCACAGTATAAAATTTAAGTCTTGATGTGAACCATGAAAAACTCACCTTTTCCCTTTGCCTTAGTACAAAACATGCACCAAAAAACGTTGCTGATTCACATAAAAGGGACTTTTGTGTAATTTCCTTAGGAATACAATTTCGAATGTAAATAAGTGGAATCTGCTCGTCTTAGTAGACCCCAGTCTACTACATCACACCATTTTTGCTCAGACCCGCTCGTTTCACTGCCCTACGTATAAGCGCCCTGCTTAGGGTCTCTGTCCCCGATTACGGCTCCTGATAACAGGGACCACGCAGAGGGAGGGACTGGGTAGGGGGGCTTTAGCCCCCTCACTTTTTTGCAAGAATAAAAATAAATTAAACAAAAAATAATTTAACAAAAGTAACGGAGTGAAAAATAGCAAAAAATCGTTTATTCGAAAGTGACCAGAGTTACTAAGACAAACGCGCAGATAAATAGACAGAATGAAGCATTAGTCGTTACAATTGTAAAATATTTTTTCGCTTCTAACCTAGCTGAGGTAAACGTCTTTTAAATGGCTTCTTTTTTTCTGTTGATCAGTCAACAGCCAGCGAATCGAAGCCGTAGAGATCAATATAACGGAACTATTCCAACCAGTGGATTTCAACTTTGCAAAAAAGCATTGTGGCAAACAGAATCGCGCATTTCAATCAAAGTGGTTTTCAGAATTTCCCTGGCTACACTATAATGAGCAAAGCGATTCTGTGTTGTATTTCATTTGCATGCAACAAAATGTAAAATCCAATCTTCGAGCTGCCAGAAGTAAGGAAGTCTGCTTTATTTCTAAAAGGTTTTCAAACTGGAAAAAGGCGTTGGCGCGATTCAAGG
>JAHPZR010007894.1:0-30000 GCA_019787425.1 Platygyra sinensis | reverse complement strand
TGCCTTTTACATTTACAGGATCTCTCCGTGTTTAAATAATTCTCGTTTGGACACTTGTGTAGCATCTTTTTACCCCATTGTCACCATGCAGCCAGTTCACTCAGGCCAATTCATGAATAGCATCTTCAATCAAGTTGCTTGAACAGTCGATTAAGGTAAACAATTGTCACTATTAACAGTTGTATAATCCGCCAGACTCTGACACCTGTTAGCACTGGAAACAAATCCACATTAGAAGCCATGTTGCCAAGATCGTGAACATTGCATATTGTAGTGGAGTCTATAGTGCGAACTACCACTTGTGTGTACACGAAAATCATTATCAAGCGAATGTAAAGAGGTCGGAGAATCTCAATGTTTGGTTTTGCTTCCAACATATATACAGAACAATGTTCTTCTTCCTTAAACAATAAGATATAAAAAGTAATTAGTGCACATTTACATAAAAAGAAAAAGTGTCACAGAATACAAGAAGCTCAGGGAAAGAAATGGAAAGAACCGACAACTGATCTGTTTGCCAACTTTTTAAATAATGAGCCCCACGAGATTGTTTGTTTAAAAAGGACACTGTGGATATTTTTCACTTCCCAACCATTCTCTAGCTCTAGCCCATCATTCTTGTCATAGCTTCTGAAGTTAACTTCAAAATCTGCACTTCGCAAGCCGTGCTTACACTGGAAATCAAACAACATGTAATTATCGGGACTTATCTCCAGTTGGCTGTTTGAGAAATACAGGAGTTGAGTTTCAGAAAAATTTAAAATTTATTTGGAGACTAGACGCATATTTTGCGTTCACTCGGGCTTTGAGTTGGAGATAAACATTGTTTTTGTTGCACGTACTTCGATAAGGCCTTTTTTCAGTGTAATTATGGGTTTATCTTGTAACTGTTTTTGTCTCGGTATGCTAGAGATGCAGGGTTACTACTTATGTATACAGTAAGCGGAAAACATTATTTGTTATGTAGTGTGAAGACATTTTTTTTTCCGGGTTGGGTTAATGGCAAGCAAAATGGAGTGTTTATCGGAAGCAAACCTAAGCGCGGGGTGACCGGAAAGGGGGTCACAGAGTCTACTTGGGAAGTACTTTCCGGCGTGTTACAGTCAAACCGGATGTTCTTTTGATGGGAACTTTGCAAACTTTCGCCGCAACATTGGTATTTTGATTGACAGTTTGAGTCGAGCAAGTTGCTATCGCTTTCGTGCCGTTTTCAAAAATCATTTGAAAAGCAGTACGTTTGCGACTCGAAATTCTTACTGTGGCTTATGATGGCTAACACACATTATAATCGTATCACAGGGCTTAAAAAGGGAGAAAATAACTGCCCTGTGGACGTCTGTTCAGTTCAAAACAGGCAACAAATCTCAGAAGAAGTTGGATTATCGCCTCAAACGGTATCTAACATTGACAACCGTAAACTCGATGTGTATTTACGGACATATGAACGCAACAGTTGCAGTCTCGTCGCCAGTTTTCATATAATTTTACAATGCAAGCAGGTAACTTTTGGTTCCTTTGAATTTCGATAGACAACGAATTAGCAACAATAGTGACTGCCATAACATTCAAAACAACGGCAGCAAACGGTACAGATTATTTCACGCGATCGAGAATATCTTGGTAGTTCTCATGCAGTGCTTATCCACGTTAGGCACGTTAAAACTCCGGCGCAAACCTGTTTTCAAAGACACTGAAGTAACACTTAAAATGTTTTGGAAAATCTCAACGAGTTCCTACCATCAGGTACCAAATGAACTGAGCAACTTGCTCGCGCTGGTTGCAACTTGCTCGACTCAAACTGTCAACCAAAATACCAATGTTCCGGCGGAAGTCTGCAAAGTTCCCATCATGACTGTAAGTTACACGCCACTGATTAAGAGCGTGTCCGTGTAAGAACCGACCACTCAAATTTTCGTGGAAAATGGATCGCCTCCATTTTTTCTACACAAGTCAAACAACATATGCAATGAACGAAAATGGCCTTTATTTTGATAGATTCGCTTTTTTAATTTTTTGAGGAATTTTTTTTGTAGGCACCCCGAAAACCACAAAAACAGGAAATTGAAACCCCAAAAATTGGGGGTTACGCTATGATTGCTCAAACTTCGCACATTTAATGAAACAACCTAATTCTTTTAGAATTACTGCATAATTCTTTCTTCTTTCCACACAACTAAAAACTATCTGCTTATCTTAAACGCAAGCAAAGTTATGACGTCTTAACGTGATCCGCTTAAAGATGTCTTTGCCATCTTTGCTGACATAGCCTCCAAACAAACAGATTTTTTTCAAAAGTGGGACCTCTTCATGAATGATGACTGTTATCAGCGTAATGTACTAGGCCTAAGCTACAATTATCTGTATTAAAAGTTGTGGGCACTCATAATTTTGATACGCAAAAAAATCGACAAAGTAGCGGAAATTTCAAAAATTTGTGTGGAAATGACGAATCTCATCCGTTGCCTAAAATGCGATTTTGAGTTTCTCAGCGAACTTTTAGACATTACCTGAGTAGATTTTTTAAGTCTTAACGCTTGGAGAACTTGATGAGACTTATTTTACGCCAAAATATCGAGAAATATCTCAAGCCTCACGTTTCTTTTGACTAACCACTACCGATCGCCATCGCGACCGTTCCGTCACGCATCACGCATTCTTGGTTGAAGAAGGCGTTGATTCCCCATAGAAATGAGCAGCCTTTTATGATTATTTCATACTTTTTCAACACCTTTTCCTTTTATTTTCTTGTTTCTTTTTATAAGATTGCTGTAATATTAATTTTAGTTGAGTCATCGCCAAAGCCGCTAGTGCCCGGGGGTGGGGTGGGGGGGGGGGGGGTACTCCCTTATAAGAACTTAATGGGGACGTGCGGCCAGCCAGGGTATGTTTTTCGGGATTTTTGTCTTAAACAGGGTATCGAATTTGTCATGTTTTGTCTTAATCAGGGTATCGATTTATCAATTTTTGTCTTAAATGGGATATCTTTTCTTGGACGATAAACAGCAAAATTTTTACTTGTGAGCTCTTGTAAATTAATATTGACTTCCGTTGAATTTGGCATTGATACCAGGCACGTTAAATTTCCATTGATTACACAACAAGAAAGCCACACAATTTGTAACCGCAACTTTTAATCTATGTCTTAAACAGGGTATCAAAAATCGGAATTCTGCCTTAAACAGGGTAGGAAAATCAGCGATATTTGTCTTAAACAGGGTCAGGGTATGAGGGGCCAGGCCGCACCTCCCCACCCAAGAATATATCGAGTACCTATCCCGGGCGCTAGTGTAAACAGTTGAGGTCAATGTCAACAACATTCGTTCGCTAACTCACATTTGACCGTTCGGGAGACTCTTTTCCGCTAATAATTAAAGTTGCTAATAAATCAGGAGAGCTCATAGAGAGATTTTTACCCTAACTGATATCCGAAATAGACCTTTTTACCGATACCATGCCTTTCCGATGCTTCTAATTAAACAACAAATATGCCTAAGTAAGACACCGCTTGATTTGATGCCGAGTAAATCGAGTAACATGATACTATACTGTGTGCGAAGTCTCACCAAGACAAGTATTCGTATCAGACTCGGAAAAGTAGGGCATCCCAGTCTTGCCAATTTTCAAAAAGTTATAGGGCATACTAGATTAAGACAGAGTTTCCTCTTCATAGTTTTCTTAGAGAAACCAATTTTGACACCTGAATAACCCGGACACGCAGTTTTGTGCAATTCGCAAACGATTTCCCTGGAAGCATTGCACAGCTAAATCCACTACTTTTAAAAATTCTTAAATATTTTTTCACTTCCACACGGTCGTGTTGCTTTCAGTCCGGGATCGTTATCATTTTTGATAACCTCAACCAAAACAAACCATAAACCAATCGTTGCACAGGTTTTCGTTCACGTGACGTTATTTGGTAGCAACAGTGTATAATTCAATATGCCGGTCGACGAGGCGCTGCGATGAAAGGGGCTACTCACAGCATCACAATGCAGCGTCATTGAATTAAATTTGTGTTTGCTTCATAATAGGTTATGGGATTATGGAATAAAACAGAAATGTAGGGAGGAAAACTGTCTTCGTCCAAAGTTACTGCGAATTTAATTTCCACACCGTGTGGTATTTGTTCCTCGAGGAAAATGACACAGCGAAGGTAGACAACAAATATTCTGTTCACAAAAGCGTTGTTTATTGACACTAATATGATAATAGCTTCCATTTTCCCTCAGGCTTCATTTTCTTGGTAGTTGGCGAAGCTGCTTGTTCAACAGTCTGTAGTAAATATAAACGAAAAAGTGACAGTAAATACATCTTGAAGAGCTGTAACTTAATTTCGTTTAGTTTCCGTGATAACAAACAGTATAACTTGTAACAGTTAATTCAACAGCCAGGCTCGGCGTAGTAACACGTAAAATGCAAGTAGCTAACATGTTCACAGAATATTTGTTTCTCCAGAGTTAACATTTAGAGAGCTTAAAACATATCTGGCAATACAAACGAGCCGAGAGAGAAAAAACCTGGCAAAAAACAGAGGTGTCAAACTCTACAAATTTCACCCGGATTGCAGCGGAAGCCAACCTGACATATGACCTATGTCCTTTCAAAAGCACAGGATTTTTGCTTTTCGAAATATTCAAAGATCCCCAGATCGTACCATACAAAAGGGGCAGACCCTTAGAGATATACTAGTTCGAGCAAAACTTCCTAAAGTGGCTATTACACGCGGATAGGAGTTGCGTAGGCCTGTTACCCCATTGTTGTCACTCGCTGAATGCAACAATAAGCTCGAGTCATTATATTAATGACTAGTGAGCCAGAAAACTGACCTAGTTTGGCCGGCATTTCTTGAAAATATCTCAGGACCACGAATGTGTGGACATTGAATCTTGGACTCAAAAATATAGGCAACTTACCTTTCAATGCATTTGCCGATTGACCGTCTCAGGCGATAAAAATACCTCACGTACGTCAGGCAAACATTAGGCGGGGATGAATAAAATCGCTGTCTTCTTCAATGTCGATATCATGTCGTTCGAATTCAAGCTTGAATTTTTCTTTAGGTCTTGCAGAAGTCTTTTTTGAATCGAAGATGCAGTCTTGCCACAAAATCGACATAAATTTGCTGTTTTGATTCTATGGGTACCAGCATCTGCCATCTCAATACCTAGGAACACATCAATTACAGATGTAGATATGGCCGCCGTTACGAACAGCACATCGCAAATCAAAACAACCCCGTGCACTTTTTTGACAGATCGTGCACAACACTAAAAACAGATTAAATCCCAAGTATATAGCGTGAAGATTAACGACATATTTTTTGTGATTGTCGCAAAAATCTGCAAGCAACTCAAATCTAATGACAAAATGAAAAACATACCTGATCTGTATGCAAAATTGCAAGCGTTGTTTCACTTTACGAGTAGCATTTTACATCGTTTACGCTGGTCTTCAGCCGCCATCTTCAAAACACGCGAGGCTCTTCCTTTCTTGGTGCTTATCGAATAGAGTTATGGGTAAATTACCCGAGCATAATCGAACAAATAACGAGCAAAGCGAAGTGAATACGAAAATTCCAGATTTTTGAAATGGCCGCCATTATATGACGTCACAGGGTTATCAAATCTGATAACGATCCCGGACTGTTCCTGCCAAAGTTTTACAAGGGGAAATATAACCAAGTATCAGGCACATCCACGTGCTATTGTCTAAAATGGGGCTCGTGGCATTGCCTTTTTGGTTTGATGTTTAGGGAAATATCAATTTTATTGCTTCATTACTCTGGTAATAAAAGTCATTCTTAACATGCAGTGATTCAAGGTTTAAGTTAGGGTTGTGCAAGTGACCGTCCAGTAGCAAATGTGGGGCCACATGACCTATTCCACTAGGGGGTCTGGGGGTTTCATGCCCCCGAAAATATTTTGCAAAATTGAAGCAATTTTTGGTGCGCTTACCACGATTTTCAGCCGAAACATTTATAAAATGTATCGTTTGGACTTGAACAATGATAATGCGTCGTTTACTTAGCTAGCCAATAACCTAAACTAGATTGAAACAGCTCATACTAAACACACATTTGTGTTAACACCTCCTTGAGTGTCTGCCGGATTACGACGTTTCTTGGCGGTCATCTTAGGAGAAGTGTATAGGTGTACACCTCTGTGGCCACAATCGTCATTTATAAATGTCAGTTGTGAAATCACTCCTATATTTCGAGGCTTTTAAACTGACACGGTATGTGGGCTGTTTGTAGCGCACGCTTTTTCAGAATCACTTTTAAGCCATGGTTATCCACAACAGTTTTTCTGCAAGGGTGTTTGGCTATCATTGTCCAAGGTGAGGTTGCCACACACGAAATGTATCAGACTTGAAAGGGAAAATATCCGTTTTTTTTTATCGTAGAGAATTCCACCAGGACCAAGAAATTAAAACTGCAGTACTGAAGTGGCTGCCAAAGCCGTTTAAGGCCTGGGTCAGAATGTAAAGTAGAATTATGGTTGGGCAGCTATATCTCTTGTTCTATTTGTTTTAACAAGCTGAACTTTTCCCTGATTATAAAGCTCGACGTCCTGCCTTGCCTTAACATATTATTCTGAACACGTGACATGCTACGTAATCATTTTGTTAAAATTTGGTAAATCGGCGAATTGGTGGTGAATCTATCATATTGATCATTAAAATATAGATAGGAGCCTGCGCGCTCTCTGATTGGTCAAAAACCCATGTTTTATCAGAGTATAAAACATAGAAAAGGCGTGTTATATTGTTTTGCGCGCGTAAAATCTATATTTTAAAGCAAATGAAGAAGCCTAAGCCGTGTATTACATTGTGATAAAACACTCCGGTCATTCGAGAACTGACTCAAGAAATGTAGAAGACACTCGCCTGCGGCTCGTGTTTTCTACATTTCCCTCGTGTTCTCAAATGACCATCGTGTTTTATCACAGTGTAATACACGGCTTAGGCTTCTTTTTTTGTTAAATAAATAAGCCATTTCGATGAAAATTTAAATTATCTGCCTTGCTGTGTTTTCATTTTTAGCAGATATAAATGATCAAACGTGGAATTTTGTTTAAAAAAAACACCTTTCACCCTATAATTTTTTTGCTGCGAAAAGAGGGACGGTCATTCCAAACGTGAGAGGATGAAAATAATTGCCCTACATCTAAAACGCGCGTTTGCTGGATGCAGGCTGCTGGATGATATTACTAAAAACCGCTACCAATTCCTAAAATAACGGCTATTTTCCGCTAAGCCTCGCGTGACATGTCACGTGACCTGTCAAAAGTACCAATTTTACTTTGAAATTTTCAGGACGTTAAAATATTACTGTGTGCTAAATTTGGTTCCATTGCCATTTATAACTTTAGAAATATAATTAATAGATTATTTTCACCCGTAAAAGCCTTTGACCCAGGCCATAAACTACATGAGTCAGGTGGGTACAGTTTGTAAGCCCGACAATGTAATTCATCACTCTGCTGGAATTTTTTTTTTCACTTCGTCTTTGTGCATTTTTTTCAGTCATCTTCCCTGGCATGAATATTTTTTCTCCCCACACTCCCCCCTCATCACATTTCTAATGGTCCGTCCCTTTCGAAAACTATTATTGCGAGATTTTACCTGAAGGCTCTTTTGACGTCGCTCAACGTGGCCTTTGTGCCAATATCTCGTTCACGTTTCAAGCAACGCCAAATCCCTCCACTTAGAACTTTTACCAATGTTTTGCGGGTTTAGTAAATTTTTGGGTGATTTTTGGGCATTTCGTGAAAGAGATATTTTTTTCTTGAAAGATAGATTAAATTGAGGAAAATATGAAATGTTGAAGATTTGATGGATTTGGAAAATTGAAATTTAAAGTGAAGAATTAATAGACCGGCGGACACCAAACAGTCACCTACCAACCTGGCGCTCTTTTTTGAGGGGGTCAACTGTCTGGTAGTGTTCCCAACCCATTTTAATCTTAACAATTCCTTTTAAAAACTATTTCAAATTTCACTCCTAATCAGGTAGAATCCCCCCTTAACCCTTTAAGCCCCGAAGGAAATGGCCAGTTTTTCTAAATCGGTAACCATGAACGAGCAGACCACATGTGATATACCATTTGAAAGGTATTTTCTGAAATATGCTATAAATCATACCAAAAGAGATAGAGGAGGCCACAGATTGGATTGACAAGTGCCGAAATGAAAGAATAAAAACGTTTAAAATTTTTCTATTCCTTATGCACACTGGGCACCCCCCTTCACTATAGCTTAAATTGCAGCTCTCAGTGCATCGCGCAGCCAGAGTTATTACTAAATCACCCTCTGATGCGAGCTCAAACCACCTTCTCTCCACCCTCAGCTGGGAGAGGCTATCTCTTCGCCGAAAGAAACAAAAAGCCTTAATGATGTATAAAACCATGAATGACCTTGCTCCGGAATATCTACAAAGTCTTTTCTCTCAGCGTCACTCTGCTTACAACTTAAGAAACTCTGAGGGAAGGCTGACCCTGTCCAAACCAAGCACCAATTATTTGAAACGAAGCTTCTCTTACAGCGGGGCCATGCTATGGAATAACTTGCCCAAAAACTTTAAAAATGCTGCATCCGTTGAGCATTTTAAGCGAAATATCAAGAAGGTAGCTGATATATCGGATTCCCAAACGGCAATCATGTAAAGCAGTTGTAATTAGTTTTAGTTTTTAACTTAAACTTAACTGATGATTTTCCGTGTTTAAATAAAGATTTACATACATACATACATACATACATTGCTTATTGTCAGATAGTAACTTGGTCTGAAAAGTACAAAAACAAAAGGTTCCAAAAGTTGCAGGGGTGGTAAATCAAGTCTTGTATAGGAGGGGGGCCTGATATTATGCCTTCAAAGTGCAGATCTTTCCAAGATCTTTTAGTTGTGCAAATTTCATGCAAATTGACTGAATATTGACCATGTAATTGCATCTTGTGCCATATGGCACTATCGGGGCTTAAAGGGTTAAGTTAATTTGATTTGATTGCAATCATGCCAACAGCCAGGTTATGAAGGAATTTTATGTAAAGTTAGGTACGATTTTGCGATTTTAGCACCATCTCTTTTTGTGCAGATAAACATTGTAATTTGACATGTAATCGCGGGAAATGTTTTAGATCTCTCGCTTTCTGGTGAACATACTTCCGGGAACTTTCTCAGTTGTGGTTTTCACTTTTTTCCCCTCTCCCTTTGCACTAAGAAATATCATATCGCCTTGCACTAAAATACCTCAATAGGCTCAACTAATTTATTAGTAATTGAAATTCATGAAAAGAAACTCACTAAAGAAATGTCAAATGTGAGTAGTGAACAAATGGTGTTGACATTGACCGCAAGTGTTTACACTACCGGCCTTAGCTATATCACAACCAAAATTAGAGCACGCTTATAAGAACCAAGATACATGTAATGAAAAGACAAGGCGTTAAAAACGTATAATATAATCTAACAAGGCTGCCCATTTCTCTGGGAATACGAGATTTTAAATCAACCCCTGCTTCAACTAAGAATGCGTAATGCGTGACGGAACGGCCGGTGACGCCGGATCAGTACCGCAGTAGAATTCAAAGCAAGGCTTGAGAGATTTCCCGTAAAGCAAGTCTCATGGAGTTCTCCAAGCGTTAAAACTCAATAAATCCAATCAGGAGATGTCAAAAAGTTCGCTGAGAAACTCAAAATCGCATTTTAGTCAACGGATGAGATTCGTCATTTCCACACAAATTTTTGAAATTTCCGCTACTTTGTCGATTTTTTTGCGTATCAAAATTATGAGTGCCCACAACTTTTAATACAGATAATAGTAGCTTAGGCCTAGTACATTACGCTGATAACAGTCATCATTCAGGAAGAGGTCCCACTTTTGAAAAAAATCTGTTTGTTTGGAGGCTATGTCAGCAAAGATGGCAAAGACATCTTTAAGCGGATCACGTTAAGACGTCATAACTTTGCTTGCGTTTAAGATAAGCAGATAGTTTTTAGTTGTGTGGAAAGAAGAAAGCATTATGCAGTAATTCTGAAAGAATTAGGTTGTTTCATTGAATGTGCGAAGTTTGAGCAATCATAGCGTAATCCCCAATTTTTGGGGTTTCAATTTCCTGTTTTTGTGGTTTTCGGGGTGCCTACAAAAAAAATTCCTCAAAAAATTAAAAAAGCGAATCTATCGAAATAAAGGCCATTTTCGTTCACTGCATATGTTGTTTGACTTGTGTAGAAAAAATGGAGGCGATCCATTTTCCACGAAAATTTGAGTGGTCGGTTCTTACACGGACACGCTCTTAAGTTTTTTTAGAACTTGTTCGAGTTTATGGGCTGTAAAATTTCTCTCCCAGCCGGCTTCTCTAGTATCAGGTGGATCGGGTATTTTTACCCTTTATAGTCCAATTCCCTTATTCATCCTAAGCTTGCATCCTAAAATCTGATCCGCGCAAAGCAGTTTATAGTTTATAGTTTATAGTAATTTTTCTTGGACAATTCTGTCCAAGGGGGAAAGAGTAGTATGGCATGTTCCTGAATTTATCCGCCCTCCCCACAGTCCAAGATGGCTGCCAACAAAAGTTCGAGAAAAGGTGACGTCATAACCCCTTAACCCCTCATTTTACCCCTTGATGAGGTAAACCCTAGACTCACGGTCGCCACAAACCCTAAGGCGTCATATAACCCTAAGTCCTTAACCCCTAAGGCCTTAACCCCTATATAACCCTAACCCCTGAACCCTAAGACCCTAAACCCTAACCCTAGCCCTAAAACCTAATAGCCCTGACTAAGCCCGTACCCCAAACTAAGCCTTAATACTAGTCCTAACCGCCACCCCGAACCCTACCCGCAATAACGCTAAGCAGACCTAATAGCCTTAACCGCGAATTGCTAACCCTAACTAAGCCCAAATAGCCCTAACTAATGCCCTGTTCACACCAAAGTTTAAACATGTTTTAAAACTGTTTAGTTAAACACAGTTTAAAAATGTTTTCTTTATGAAAGCTGATTACTGATGTTTTTTTTTTCCTCAAATCCAGCACAAATTAAAAAACATGTTTAAGTTCATCTAAATCCTGCATAAAAGCCTGAGTTGCAGTTTTTCTTTAATAGTTTTCATTTTTCTAAAGATGGTTTAATTAAACATGTTTAGTTGGTGTGAATGGGGTATTAGCCCAACTTACCCTAGAGAGGGACCCGTTCCCGCCCGCGCTTCGCTGACCTTGAGCGCGTGCGCTTGCTTGACTTGGATACGCGCGCTTAAAAACCACCCGAAAAAAAAGGCGGTGGCTGACTGGGTGTCGCTCGTGTGTGCCTAAGGGGTGGTCGTGCGCGCTTAAAAACCACCCGCAAAAAACGGCGGTGGCTGGTTGACCTTGGGCGTGTGCGTTGGCGCGCAGATTTTTTGGGGGGGACTTGAAGAAATCACAATTCGAGACCATATCGTTCATGCCTTTTTTTATTCTTGTTTTCATCGCAATGCCTTTGATATCTTGTGTTCACGTCTCGATGATTTGTTTCCAGTCGTCTCTCAGTGACCGCACCTGGTGATGGAAAAAGAAAGGCATGTCAATATAGGGTGTTGGATCGATGCGCAATGCACACCCTCTTTTTGGTCACGTCATCCCTGGGATCGTATAAAAGATGGCGCCGCTCACCCCCTAGAGGCAGATATGTATGTTTGTGATCTTTGCAACCGGAGTTTTTCTACTCAAAGTAGTGTCAAGAGACATAGAAAATCCGTCCATCGACAATCGGCAGGTTTTTCTTGTCAAGTATGCAGCCAACGCTTTTACAGGAAAGACGTGCTACAGAGACACATGAAAGTGCGCCAACCGGTTCAGGAGCCCAGACGGATTGTGTTACTCGGCGATTCAAAACAGTTCAATTTCATGCCAAAGTCATAACCAAAACGTTCTACAAGAAACGTAACAGTACTCTAGAAGAAATAGACTTGGCAAACGAAGAAGAGTATCCTTTAAGGAACAGTGATTTCGCCATCAAACGATGAGAACAAAAACTCTTGTTGAACCTCCATCATCAGCACAGACCACTGACTCCCAGGCGCAAACCCATCGTCAAACATGTACACATACGAGAGACATTGCAGAAAGAAAATTATAACCCAGAGGGAGATGCCCTTCTCTATGGGATGACGCCACGAAACGGGGCTGGCGTCATGCCAGGGAGATACCCCCTCTTTGGGTTGACGACATGAAAGGGGGGTACCCCCTCTGTAGGTGAACGTCATTAAAGGGGGATACTCCCTCTGGGGGCTGACGTCATGGTAAGAGGATACCCCCTATGTGGGATGCCGTTATGGTAAGGGATATCCCTCTCTGTAGGCTGACGTCATAAAAAATTACCGACGCGATCGGGGTAAGAAAGCACACATCTCTGGAAAAAGTTATTGATCACACAAAGTCGAAAATAAAACTCTTTTTAATGTAAGCATTTATGTTGGTATTTTACAAAGTGTAACTTCATGTTCGCTGGGAACTAGACTCTTTTCCAGTTTCTCAGATCCTTGGTCCGAGACCTCAAACCGCGTGATATTCTGTCCTCTTTTTCTTTGTCTTTGCTCACGAAGTCTTTGATATATCTGTTCCTTGTTCTTGGCATAATAACCTCTCCAATAATCGTTTAACCGTTCCCTGTTGTTTTTACTGCTGCTGGCGAGTCGTTCCATGTTTTTTTCATACCATCTTCGGTTACGGGCTTTCATAGCCTGAGGATTCTCTGTACGCCATCGTTTTTGCCTGGCTAGGATTCGTTCCCTGCTCTCTGCATAATATCGTTTATGGTAGGCAGTCCTACAAACGTCCTTCTTTTCATTCTCCAGTGATGGATTGAAGCAACTCATCTTGTGTGGCGTCTTACAAATAACGATTACCACGCTCCAATCGCACTCTGTTATAAGAATCATGTGCCTGATTAAAGTATGACACTGAGGCTTCGACCTCTTCTTCGGCTTCTTCGTCATTATCCGACTCGTCAGGGAGTACCTTCTCCTGCGTGACTCTGTTTAACAGGAATTTCCGTTTTTCCACTGCCGACTCCGCTGCTTTGTCAAAATCCATGTCGTCTTCGTCAATAAAGCGGCGAAGAGTTTTCATGACTTTGACGGTGTACTGTGTCGTATTTAATACGGTGAATCCCTTTTAGACGCTCTAAGTAAGTCCTTCGTAGCCTTCCTTTCATACAGGTACTAGGGCATTGAAAGCTGCATTCTCGGCATTAAGTTTGGGATTTTCCCCTATCCAGGAAATGCTGGACTTCGTTGTGATCATGCCCCACTTTTTGCCGTAACGGACGCCACGGATCATAGTCTGGTTTATCGTTCTCAACTTCTCCTTCCTCTTGGAAGATGCTACTAATCTCGTCTTTTTCTTGTTCCTCTTCAGGCTCCTCTTCCTCTTCTACGCTGTCATCACTGTTTTCTTCCACGGGTCCAAAAATATCTGTTGAACGATCATCCATGGTCGTTTTACTTTAGTCGACCTTCACCTAAGACAGCGTGCTTCAAATGATTCGAGTCGATTGAAGTTGATCTTAAATATACCATTTTGCCCAAAGATCAGACATCCTCTCGTTTGTTTCGATGCCAGCGTGGGCATCCTTCGTTCGTCAAGAGGTGACTAAACACGCGTTTGCTGTCATCACTGCCGGGATATAAATCCAGGACCATATACCCGAACGGTCGTTCAGTCAATTTTTGATACACGTCCATCATATCTTGCCAGCCAGTGGGAAAGGCTTTGAAGCATGCTGTAAATTCCTCATGCCTAATTGATCTCGTGGATTCTTGAAGGCTACGATGTAGTGGGCGTTCCTGGAAATACTCTTAGCGTATTTCCCTGATGGAAACATATCTTTGCACAAGCACAACACGGTGATATTTTGATGATGAGAATGTTTGGTGAATAAATCCAATAACTCTTTGTCTTCACCTCCCTCTGCCATCAGATCGTCTAACACCAGTAATATCATGGGTGACAATTTAATCGTTAATTTTGGCGCGAAATTTCAGCGTTAATTCATAATTTCACATGTTAAATTACAAAATTGCCATGGCAACCTCTCTTGTATCTCGATCAATGCCAAGATGGCGTCGAGATTTAAGACTGTGACCGTTGAAGAAGTTACGGAACTAAAAGAAGGGGCAGAAAACTTTAATACGCGAAAGAGCACAATTAACTGGGTGAGAGTTTTTGAGAAGTGGTGTGATGAGAATAGCCTTGAAAAAAACCTGGACATGATTCTTCCTGAGCAGTTGGATAAAGTACTCGAGCGGTTTTACGCCTCCGTGTGTAAACAAGACGGAACCGACTACAAACCTGGGTCCCTAAAAGTGATGCAAGCAGCACTTGACCGCCATTTGAAAGAAAAAAGGTTGTTCTTTTTCGATTATAGAGGACAGAGAATTTTTCAATTCCCGAAAAGTTCTTGAGGGAAAGGGGCGTAAGCTAAGGAATGAAGGTAAAGGAAAATTACCAAATAAGTCAGGAAGCCTAACCAGAGGGGAACAAGAAGCTTTGTGGGAAAGCGGGCAGCTTGGAAATTCATCTCCACGGTCACTCCTGAATACAATGTGGTGGCTGCTCTCACAGCATTTCGGCCTGCGTAGCTGCCAAAAACATTACACAATGAATGTAGAGGATTTCACGCTCAATAAAGATGACAACGGCAACGAGTTTGTAACCTTCGCAGAAAGCCCAACAAAAACACGGCAAGGAGGTTTACAAGTTCAGCCGAGGTCTGTGCTACCCAAAATGTTTGCAACTGGCGAATCACGATGTCCTGTGGCCCTTTTTAAGAGTTACCTGTCTAAGAGGCCTGAAGATTTAAAATTTGTGGTCCTTTCTACTTAGCATGCATCGACAATCCCACCACAACAGACGTATGGTACAAGAAGAGCCGAATGGGTAAAAATACCCTCAGTAAAATTATGAAAAATATGAAAGAAAACTCACCATTACAGCACATGTGTCCAGAGAAAAGATTATCCAACCACTCAGTCCGAAATACGGTGGTCAGATAGCTGAAGGCCAAGGGAGTTCCAAAATCTGAAATAATAACAATAACTGGCCATCAACAAGAACAAAGCGTTGACGCCTACGACCCCGGGAACGAAGACGAGAAGCGACAACTGTCTAACATCATTGATGGGAAAGAAATCCACTTTAACCAGACAAGCAGTCGAGTTCCCCTTCAGCCGCTAATCCAATCCACTGCAGCAGTGAGCAGTAGCCACGTCTACAATTTCCACATCTTTAATGTGGTGATAAACCAAGGACATGCCGGGCAGCAGGCTAACGCTTCATGCACAGCAAGCCGTGATGTATAAACTTGTCCGCAACCATGTTCCTTGCCAGCTCTGAAAGTTTCTCAACTTTGTGCATTTTCGCTTGATTTTCATATAAACAAATATGCTTAGACCATAGAATAAATTTTTAGCGATCATTTCACTCTAAACAAACTGTCAAAATTTGTTATGGTCTTGTGCAAAATTTTAGTTTTAGCGCATTTCAACGGGTGCCGTTGTCATTTCATTCATCAGTTCATGACAAATTATAACCAATCACTTAAGAAAGAGTTGACTTAACTTTGAAACATTATAAATAATCACGAAGAACTCGAAAGGTGTTTTTTGTAAAGAAACCGGCTCGGATGCTTTAAAACTATATTCTTAATGTTATCGGTTTTCGATAGAATAAAACAGTAAAAATGTTACGGTTGTGAGCGTAATTTGTCGCACACGATATTAAAAGGTAATCAATTGGTTTCTTCGTGAAATAAGGAAATAATTTCACTTGCGTTTTGTCAAAATTCTGATAAATTCCCTCGCCTAAAGGCTCGGGAAATTAATTATCAGAATTTTGACAAAACGCCCGTGAAATTATTTCCTAATTTCACTCGTCACCATTTGATTACATATACTAATCCACCCTTCGGAAACCACCACTTGAGATGGTCTGTGTGAGGAATCCTTTCGTGAAATTGCACACCAGCGTCATTCATATCTTGGAATCCATCTTGCCACACCCCGTAGCAATAATGAATCGTGGGAGGAAGACTTACAAAAATTTCTTGTAAGTGATCCAAAAATAACGATTCGGTGAAACAAGTCTTGCCACAACCAGAAGGGCCCACGACCAAAATACTGGAGGGTGTCTTGAACCGAAACGTTTCTCCAAATTCTATTCCCACTAGGTTTCTCATTCTGGTTTTCAGTAGGGAGTGTAATCCTTGGAGCATCCACTCGTGTTACTGCTGGTGATGAAGGGAAGTCTACTAAGGGGAGTTTGTCTTGACCATTTTCAAGTCGCTTCCAACAAGTATACCTCTCGTGATGTCTTCTACTACCAGCACGAGTAAATGGCTTTTGACAGTAACGGCATCGATTTGACATAATTTGCACGTGGTTGATTCCTTGTGAAGTTGAGGTAAGTTCTTAAGCGCGCAGAGAGCACCATTAACAACAACGGAAATAGAACAACTGAAGAACGTTGCGATATACAACTGTTAATATCGTCAGAGCTGACTCCGCAGAAATTCCACAGAGTGTTGCAGAAAATGTGCAGGTATTGAAGAAAGTTTGGAGGGCGTTGCAGAAAATCTGCAGAGTGTTGCGTATTTTCTTTAGGTATTGCAGAAAATCTACAGAGTGTTGCAGAAAATCTGCAAGTATTGCAGAAAATCTGCAGAGCGTTGCAGATTTTCTGCAGGGATTGCAGAAAATCTGTAGAGTGTTGCAGAAAATCTGCAGGTATTGCAGAAAATCTTCAGAGTATAGCAGATTTTCTGCAGGTATTGCAGAAAATCTGCATGGCGTTGCAGAAAATCTGCTGGTATTGCAGAAAATCCGCAGAATGTTGAAAATTTCTGCAGGTATTGCAGAAAATCTGCAGAGTGTTGCAGAAAATCTGCAAGTATTGCAGAAAATCTGCAGAGCGTTGCAGATTTTCTGCAGGGATTGCAGAAAATCTGCAGAGTGTTGCAGAAAATCTGCAGGTATTGCAGAAATTCTGCAGAGTATAGCAGATTTTCTGCAGGTATTGCAGAAAATCTGCATGGCGTTGCAGAAAATCTGCTGGTATTGCAGAAAATCCGCAGAATGTTGAAAAATTTCTGCAGGTATTGCAGAAAGTCTGCAGGTATTGCAGAAAGTCTGCAGGTATTGCAGAAAATCTGCAGGGTGTTGCAGTAAATCTGCAGGTATTGCAGAAAATCTGCAGAGTGTTGCAGATTTGCTGCAGGTATTGCAGAAAATCTGCAGGTTTTGCAGAAAATCCGCAGAATGTTGCAGAAAATCTGAAGGTATTGAAGAGAATCTGCAGGGCGTTGCAGAAAATCTACAGGTATTGCAGAAAATTTGCAGGGCGCTGCAGAAAATCTACAGGTATTGCAGAAAATCTGCAGAGTGTTTCAGAAAATCTGCAGGAAACGCAGAATAGCTGTAAAACAGAACACCTGCAAACAAGGAACGCGCAAATCATGCCGGGAATCAAACAACAAAAGTAGTAAATTTCAAATAGTTAGTTCGTCTTCATTTTGATCGAGCAAGATGAGTGAAAAGCGACCTTTAGAAGCTATGGAGGAAATGGACCACAAATTGCCACCCGTTAACAAAAAACGTTAAAGAAAGAAGATAAAGATTCAGCCTCCAACATCAACCGTGGACCAAGAGGACGCTCTGGCCAACCTATTAGACGATCTCATCACCACGGATCCCCAGACGACACACCCTCAACCCATGCCGTTCACAACAGACGACAAAAAAATATTACAATTTGAATGTTTGCCCCTTCCACGAATGTAATCTAATACTGTTTGAAGCCCGAAGCCATAGAAACGTTTACATCAAATGCCAAGTGGATCAATGCCCGATCTTCATGCATGAAGACTCTGCCTACCAATACATGAGCAACGTCTGTGGCAAACTACTTGAAAGCTATCTAAGACTAAAGAGGATCTTGATGTGTGGCTGCAAAGAAGCGGTTTCGCTCAGAGTGAGCAAAACAGAAAACAATCCAGGTTGCCCCTACTTCGTATGTCGAGAAAGAGACTGTCGATTCTTTCAGTGGGCAGATGTAGAATTATCCAAGAAAAGTAAGAATAAACAAGCCAAACGATAGTATTAAACAATCCCCCCTCTTTTTTATTATAAATAGCCCCATACCGTTTTTTTCTAAACAAACCCCCCTTTCAACCTGCGCGAGCGCACGCGCCCATGGTCAAGGTCAGGGGAGTTTCTTTCCATCTCCCGCTTTTCTAGTGCCCAGGCGTACGCGCCCCAACTCCCTCCCCCCCGCCCTACCGCTTTTTAGGGTTTTTAGGCAAGCGCGCGCACCCAAGGTCAAGCAAGCGCACGCGCGAGAACGGGTTCCTCTCTAGGGTTAGTTGGGATTATTTAGGGCTATTTGGGCTTATTTGGGCTTAGTTAAGGTTAGCAATTCGCGGTTAGGGCTATTAGGGCTGCCTAGCGTTAGCGCGGGTAGGTCTTGGGGTCGCGGTTAGGACTAGTATTTAGGCTTAGTGAGGGTTTCAGGCTTAGTTAGGGCTATTAGGGTATAGGGCTAGGGTTAGGGTTTAGGGTCTTAGTTAAGGCCTTAGGGTTCGGGGGGGAAAGGGTTAGGGTTAAGGCTTTAGGGTTAGGGTTAGGGTTAGGGTTATAAGGCCATAAGGCTTATAAGGCCATAAGGCTTATAAGGCCATAAGGCTTATAAGGCCTTAAGGGTTAGGCCTTATGGTTAGAAGGGGTTAAGGCCTTAGGTTTATAAGAGGTTAGGGTTATAAGGCCCTAAGGGTTAGAAGGGGTTAGGGTTAGAAAAGGGGTTAAGCTCTTAGCAGTTAAGGCCTTAAGGTTATATAAGGCCTCAGGGTTTGTGGCGACCGTGAGGCTAAGGTTTACCTCATTAAGGGGTAAGATGAGGGGTTATGACGTCACCTTTTCTCGTACTTTTTTTGGCGGCCATCTTGGATTGTGGGGCGGGCGGATAAATTCAGGAACATGCGATACTACTGGTAAGGTGCAATGAGGTTATCCCTATGTGAAGCACCAACCCGTGAGAAGAGGGCAGACCACAACACCGGGAACTACGTGTCCTACAGTGCAATGCAGTCATTCTTTCAGAAAAAACGATTTGCGGCCGGAGCATTCTCGTCACCAGAGTCTACGTTTCTTTTGGTCTCGAGGCCAGCGGACAAAATTTCATGTCGCTCCAGAAACGAGAATGCAGCCACAACGTTCTATCACGAATGCCGTTCTCTGATTGGCTACGGTAGCTATTTCTGTGATAGATAGTTTGTAGTGTAACAGTGACAAAATGTTTCTGTAGAGAGGCTTTAGATAGTGTTGATCCGCGAAGAGACACTAGGGACTTTAAGATCTGAGACGCGACGGCTTCTAGAACGCGGTGGTTGATAAAGGACTGGGTCTAGAACGCCGTTGTTTGCGCGGGGAAAAGTTAAGATCCCCGTCTCGATGCAAGACGACGCGGCTGCGAAATGCTGTTTATCAGTGTGATTCTTCGGCGTTTATTTCGCAGAAACAACGAAGGTATTGTTTAAGAAAATCCAAGAAATGCTGTGTTTGTGTCTAAGAGAAGAGATCATAGACAACAACAACAAACCTTTATTTCACCTCGAATTTAAAATAGCAAAAGAAATGCTATGTCTCCGTGAAAATAAATAAAAAGAATGAGGTAGGTATGGAGTAATAAAATAAACACATAATTAAATATATATATATATATATATATATATATATATATATATATATATATATATATATATATATATATATATATAATTCGATAATTGATACAACAGGATAAAATTTACAACTATTTACAAAAGGGACAGCAGTCGTCAGTATCAAATTCGAAGCATACAGGCCGACCAATCTTCCTTTTCCTCACTCGGCGTATTAAAACTCTTCCTGGCGAATTGAGACCCAGCCGAATGTAAAGCCGATTTCCGAGTGGAAAACAGGGAAATTCCGTTGCTTCTTGACGCAGTAAGAGTACGAATGGCTTCATGGTCATATGTCCTACTGAACTAAAAGGAAGCTATAAAAACACACAAAGTTTAATAAAATTGAATTAGATAATTCAAGCTTAAATGAGTTAGTTTAGCGGCAGGTGAAAGCAATGAACCGAGAAATGCAACGGGACAAGATACGAAAAAAATATACAGAAGACTCCTGCATTCACTATTTGCAGTTGTAGCTTGTGACTTTACTTGCAAGCCATGCTCGAAGGCGCTGCCATTCTATAAGCTTCGTACACGTGAAAGTAATTAAAAAACAATCAAAATCCTTCCATCTCTGCGATCGAAAATGTCGCCAGAGATTACGCCCAATGATCCTAGATTGCTAATTTTTCACGTTTAGAGGAACATATCATCATTTAATTAAAGCACTGGAAGGAATATACTCACGTTTTATACAGAACGTCAAAACTGCCAAACCCACATTCTCGACACGACGTGATGCAATCAGTACGACGGCGTGAGCATGAGCAATATGTCACCTCTTTGAAAATTTACTTCCGGCCGCGTCTTACAGCCGTCGCGTCTCGGATCTTAAAGTCCCTACTATCAGCCCACAGTGCCTAGCCTACGTGGCAGACGTCCGAAGGGGAGGGAAAGGGGAAAGACGAGCGAGTGAAGCGCGAGAATATCGGAAGCGGGAGGATCGCTCCCTCCAGCGGTCATTTTGACTTTCCTCTCTCCCTTTCTACGGCCTGCCGTGCAGGCTAACAGTGCCCGTCCCAGTTAATTACCCGGATGGATAATAATCTTTCGTGAAAATATTTCTGTAAACAAGCGGGCTTAGAGCATACAGCTATATTCTGATTCAAATCGAAGATGGTGTTTCTATGTTTGCTAAGAAAATCATGTAATGAACTTTTGAGGCGTAGAAAAACCTAAAAACACTCATTTTCGCGTTCCGCTACGCAGTTTTTCTTGACCACAAGCAGGAATTATTTTCGTCCAGAACATACCACGCCATTTTTGTGACTGATTCACACGGCTCAAAGACACCACTCGTGACAAAGATAACTTTCATAAAACTTCAGCTGAAACTTCGAGTTGCTCTGTTCGTTACATTGACTTGCAATAACAATATCCCCGGACTTATAGTGTTTGCTGCCTAGCTGATTAACAACTGGAAGCTGATAGAGGTAAATTAACCGCCGTAACGAATTTGGTAAAAGTTAGCTTTTAGCTTTCTTGGAAATTTCCAACCTTTAAACAGCTAAGGGGTTCACTTGCATGCCCACTGACACAGTGCAACAGATCTTTAGAAACCAAGCATTTGTTCAGTGCCGCGTTCGTTTTGGGTAAATCAAAATACCCTCCGCGCTACAGCAGTTCTCATCACTGCCATCATCTGTTCCTGTTTCTATTGAAACGCTAGGCCTGTAATGAGCTTGATTCAGTAACGAAGTGCTCGAATTGTTCACGATTTTGTTTGGAAATTCTAGCCGTGTGATACGTAACCTTTAGAAGCGGCGATAGCGATGACGTCACCAACCACTTGCATAGCAACCAGGCCAGACATATGGAATGTTTGATACGTCATCGTAGCGCTGTGTAGGCATATCTGGGCATGCGCCGACGTTTTTTCACAGTACTAGTTGCCTCCAGTTGCCTTGAATTTGATTTATGAAAAATGAACTGAAGCATTGTAAACGTACGTGAAACTTGACAGAATATCCTGTCGTAAAATTGTTCACTGCACTTTGCCAACATGATGTTCTTTCATGACAGCTTCATCCCACGCACCATGAATATTACTACAAAAAAACAAACACAAAATAAAAACGTTTCAAAGTGAGAAACCAATGTTATATGTCGCTAATGCTTGAGCTCAGTTGGTAGAGCATCGCACCGGTATCGCGGAGGTCATGGGTTCGAATCCCTTTGAAGCCCTGATTTTTTTCAGGCTTCTTCTTTCCAGTTGCTTAAATTGGAAAATTTGCTGCGATGATCACTCTTCACATTTATAAACATTGTTATCTCTATGTCAACATTGGGCAGCATTGTTCGGATGTCTATCAAGTTTTGAATAGAGCTACAATGATAACAAATTACCATACTCTCCTCTCCCTGGCAAGCTCACTTGACGTGAATAAAGAATTTTCACAGCATGCGATGCGAGAAATCGTGTGTTAAATATGTAGTCTCTTTAGTAGCGCTTACTAGAAGTCTACCCCTTCGAGCGGATAGTTAATATCCCCTCATAGATTGACAAATTTTGCGATAAGCTGGCTAAAAAAATCCCACCAATTATCAACGATATTCGTCAAAAAGCCATTTCTTGCGATGGTTTTAAGGTTCGATAGTACGTATTTCTTGAACTTAACCTTCTTCGACTGTCATCCGTGTTGACACAAGCAGACAGCTTGCATGCAAATTGAGTCAGAGACAAACAAAACCTAAACTTGATCATAATTAGTTCGTAAAAGTGATAGACATCTCTGTTTAAAAACTATGTTAACTTGGCAAGTGGTCAAATAATCACTGTAAGGAAAGTACGCACGACACTGTGAACAAGCTCAGCGAAAACATATTTCAGTTTCTTCACATCATACCCTGGCTCAAATAATAATGGAAATTTTGCTTTACTTAATCGGTTGGTTACTATCAATCGCTACAGCTCTGGGAAATGGACTCGTGATTTTTCTTGTCGCCAAAAATCGCCGCCTGCATTCGGCCCCGGCCAACAAGTTCGTCCTTTCTTTGGCTGTGGCTGACTTTATTGTCGGAATCGCCGTTTTTCCATCCAGTTATTTCTGTAACAAATACTCAGTGGCGTGTAACTCCAAGGTGTACGTGGCATTCTTCTGGTTTTTCCTTCACTCTTCAGTCACAAATCTTTGTACTTTGACTTTGGATCGTTATATCGCCATCGTTCATCCTTTAAAATACAATATCTCCATGACTGAGAGACGCCCTGCAATGGTTATCTTCATAGCATGGTTGATTCCCTTTGCAATCTCGCTGTCACTTCTTGTGGGAGTATACGCTACAACCTCTGACACTGCCCTGAGTGTTTTACGAATAACTGGAGTCTCTGCTTTTGACATAGTATGCTCCGTGCTGCTCTTCTATGCTGTTGTTCGTATCCTAGTTGCTACACGAGCACATTCTCACAACGAAACTGAAGAAACTGCAATAGAACTACAAGTTCAGTTTACGAACTCATCCACGGATAACGCCGCAAACTCGCTCAGAGGTCTCCACAAGAAACACAACACAGCTCCATTCATAATCGCTATTGTCGCGTTATTCTTGGGATGCTACGTGGTGGTAAACTATTTGGTTTTGTGCATTAGTTTTTCTTGCCATAATTTCTCCGATAATGCTGGTCTGATCCTCATATTATTCCTGGTTCTGAACTCCGCAGTGAATCCTTTGGTTTATGCGTTTTTGAAGAAAGATATTAAAATGGAAATAAATAAGCTTATCTGCCAAAGACGATCGCGAAACAGTTCCCTCTCGCTTAACGCTCTTAACACTCCATTAAATGTAGCTTAAGGTGTACATTAGCGTGAAGCAGTGCATAAATTTGGTCATTTTGTTTTTTGAACAGGATCCGGTTTATCTGACATGTTGATGTTGCGGGCTTAAATTATTTACGGATAAAACGATAGATGAATGAAAGAATGAAGGAATGATATAGGTTTGTAGGTGTCGAAGTGATATTTATCTTCATTGGGACACTATTTACACAATAAAATAATCTTAGCTACATAAAATTAAAATTATATACAATTTAATTTTGGGAAACGCTATGAACATTAGAGTATTTCCAATCGATGATTGTTTTTCCTCTAGCATTGATTACTAAATTGTAATGAACTAATTATGGTTTCCAAGCTAATTAAAATTTAAAGCTGAAAGTAATTTACCTTGTAAACAGAAGTGGCTTTCACTACATCTTTTCAATAATTTTTTTGCTGGGTTTAAATCAATGAGGATTTAAATCAACGAAGGAGAATTCGATAACCTCACGATAACCTCACGATAACCTCACGACAGCCTCATAATAGTCTGACGACATTTTCGGCATTAGTCGCGTGACCGTGGGCGCGTACTGATGATATTGACAACGGATTTTCTGATATCATAAACACGGTAAAACACATCAAATAATTCTGAACTTTCTAAATCTATACAGCTTTCATGAATATAAATTTTCGTTAGCAGAGTCTCAGAAACATCCGTCGAAGGGCCCTTAACTGGGTCGGAGATTGCGTGAACAGTTTCCTGCTTTAACGTGACTGTCCTTGGCCGTGCGACATAAATTCATCTCCCGACTCGTAATTAAAATCTTAAACAAGAAATGCGTTGACTACACGCGTCTCCAGAACTTAGATGACACCAGGATGATGGGCTCCTGGTGATTATAATATCAACTTAAATGAAAACTTCAAATACTCAGCCTGAAATAAACGGAAAATGAAACCAAAATGACTCCCTATAACGATTGTTTCTCGACACGGTTCAGTGAAAGTCGAGTCTTTGGTTTTCTGTTTATTTGTTTGTTTGTTTGTTTTTAACTAATTTGGCAATTGAGGGTTCAAAAATTTAAATCATGTCACTTTCTCTTTAGCGTACTGCCAATTGTTTGCAGCATAGAAACAAATATCAATACAGCCGGTAACGAATTAAATGCATTTTCTTAATTTTCAATGCACTGAAAAGTAAAAGATAAGGATAAATTTGTCTGCTCTCAGCCAATCACAATAAAGTAATTTGAAATTCTCATATTTTTGCGATTAAAATCAGATTTTGGATTACCTTAATTACCGTATTTCACGCTTATTTTAAAACATGTGCACATTGTTGACTCACTAAAGAGTTCCTATTCTGAATTCTATCTGACAGAATCAGGCCTTCACACTTGCCCTTTCCGGAAAAATCATTATCTAAGAGTCTCGCAAAGCCATTTTACACTAGCGACCAAAAACCAGCTCATCATTCCAACTTGCAATAGGACAATGTGGATTTAGACGAAAAAGCTAGTTTGCATGACCTTCATTTAATCGCTGTTTCTCAACACCGCAGTGAATACTTTATGCATCTTTTAAGAAGAAAATTAAGGTGGAAATAAATAATCTTATTTCCAGGTGAAACTAAAGTGAAACATTCGTAATGTTGTCCCAAAAAGTGAGATTTTATCACCGTACGCTAAATTTAAAGAAAGCACTGTTGAGAATAATTTTTGTGAACAACCAATGTACACAAGCCTTTACACTGTCACTGATAACCCACGATTGAGTTCGAAGAACGAAAAAAACATTTCTTACTCACCTAACTATTCAGTTTATTGATCTATAGAGATGCTGTACATTAGCGTAAAACAGGGAATCAATTTCGGCACATTTCCAATCTTTTGAATCAGGACTGATTAAGTCAGTATCTCGTCGATATTTATAAAAGCTGCCAGGTTTATGCAAAAAACTTGGATCTTTAAAAATTAGAATACTGAACCACCGAATATCAGCTATAACACGATCGAACACGAAGCCAAACTTTCGATTCACCACAGGGTGGGGGGGGGGGGGGTTGAAAGCCCTTCCCATAATGCATTGCGAATGAACTATATTATCAACCGTCGATTGTCACGTGACCTGTTAGTTGTCAGTGGCGTTCATGGCGTCAAGTCCACTGTCTCTTGAAAGTTTGTCGTTGAAATAATGCGCTTTAGGCCGTGTCTTGCGCTGTAAAGTACAGTGGATCTTTTTTCCAAATCCGTAAGTTGATTACTTATACATTACCTGTCGAAGTGATAGTGTTCTTTGTTGTTGTGAGACGGCAAGCTTTTCATTGACTCGCAGTGAATCGGACTTGTGTTGTTTCGCCTTCGTTCCCGCTGGAATTTTGTCGCGAAATTACAGTCGCCAACTTTTGTTTTTGTCGGTTCGCCAACGGATCGGTTTAGTTCGCCAAATTATTAATTTCTCAGTTTGTTTACATCTCATAAAGTAGAGTAGGATCTTCGAAATCGTCAAGTGGTAAAAACTGGCTAAAAACGAATTGGTGATCTAAGTATAACTCACGAGTGCAAGTTAGTTTATAATCTTGTGAGCATTTTGTATTTGGTTAAGTTTAAGCTTATGTTACAGTCAAAACGCCTGAAGCGTTCCGCCTAAACAATGATTAATGCTTTCATTAATCCAAAACTGTTTCGATTCTTGGCTTCAAATTTCGAAAACTCAACTGAATATTGTAATCATCCAACCGTAGCGTCCATTCGAATATCGAATGTTGATTGGACCAATAACAAAGTGTTCCAAATACGGAAAACGTTTTCAGGGTAGCAATCGGAATGATTTTCCACTACTAGCACACTGACTTGCACAGCACATTTTCCCAGGACATTGATCGACTCTTGTACAAGTGCCAAAGGACTTACCAGACTACGAAACGGAATGTTGCCGGCAGCAGTTCCCCAATCTCTGCCTGAATTTCTTTCCTGGCATCTGAACACGTCCTTTCCAAGAACGCTTCTAGTTTTTCTACCAGAGCCACAGACCTCTCAAGTCTCACGATTTTGTCGTGAGACTCACGGTTTTCGGTTCAATCTCACGGTCTCACGACAAGACAGACAAATCTCACGATAAATAGAGGCGCAAGCTGACAGAATAAATTTTTTGTTGTATAATTACATTTTTGGCTTGCTTAGGTGAGTTTCTTGCGCCAATTCTGTGCGAATCCATAGTTATACTTAACAAACCGTTACCCAGCTGTTCAGTCCATGACGGACTGTCGTCTATGACCATATATAGCACTTGTTCCAAATTAGGTCATCATTACCAGTCTCTCACATTTTAATCACGTTTTCAAAATGGCGGAAGTTGCCGATGCAGGAAAAAACACTTTCTCTTAATTAGAACTTGGTTTACTTGGTTTTGTCTGCCGGTCGATAAATCTCCAGATTTTTACTGAAATATGTTTTCGCTGAGCTTGTTCACAGTGTCGTGCGTACTTTCCTTACAGTGATTATTTGACCACTTGCCAAGTTAACATAGTTTTTAAACAGAGATGTCTATCACTTTTACGAACTAATTATGATCAAGTTTAGGTTTTGTTTGTCTCTGACTCAATTTGCATGCAAGCTGTCTGCTTGTGTCAACACGGATGACAGTCGAAGAAGGTTAAGTTCAAGAAATACGTACTATCGAACCTTAAAACCATCGCAAGAAATGGCTTTTTGACGAATATCGTTGATAATTGGTGGGATTTTTTTAGCCAGCTTATCGCAAAATTTGTCAATCTATGAGGGGATATTAACTATCCGCTCGAAGGGGTAGACTTCTAGTAAGCGCTACTAAAGAGACTACATATTTAACACACGATTTCTCGCATCGCATGCTGTGAAAATTCTTTATTCACGTCAAGTGAGCTTGCCAGGGAGAGGAGAGTATGGTAATTTGTTATCATTGTAGCTCTATTCAAAACTTGATAGACATCCGAACAATGCTGCCCAATGTTGACATAGAGATAACAATGTTTATAAATGTGAAGAGTGATCATCGCAGCAAATTTTCCAATTTAAGCAACTGGAAAGAAGAAGCCTGAAAAAAATCAGGGCTTCAAAGGGATTCGAACCCATGACCTCCGCGATACCGGTGCGATGCTCTACCAACTGAGCTCAAGCATTAGCGACATATAACATTGGTTTCTCACTTTGAAACGTTTTTATTTTGTGTTTGTTTTTTTGTAGTAATATTCATGGTGCGTGGGATGAAGCTGTCATGAAAGAACATCATGTTGGCAAAGTGCAGTGAACAATTTTACGACAGGATATTCTGTCAAGTTTCACGTACGTTTACAATGCTTCAGTTCATTTTTCATAAATCAAATTCAAGGCAACTGGAGGCAACTAGTACTGTGAAAAAACGTCGGCGCATGCCCAGATATGCCTACACAGCGCTACGATGACGTATCAAACATTCCATATGTCTGGCCTGGTTGCTATGCAAGTGGTTGGTGACGTCATCGCTATCGCCGCTTCTAAAGGTTACGTATCACACGGCTAGAATTTCCAAACAAAATCGTGAACAATTCGAGCACTTCGTTACTGAATCAAGCTCATTACAGGCCTAGCGTTTCAATAGAAACAGGAACAGATGATGGCAGTGATGAGAACTGCTGTAGCGCGGAGGGTATTTTGATTTACCCAAAACGAACGCGGCACTGAACAAATGCTTGGTTTCTAAAGATCTGTTGCACTGTGTCAGTGGGCATGCAAGTGAACCCCTTAGCTGTTTAAAGGTTGGAAATTTCCAAGAAAGCTAAAAGCTAACTTTTACCAAATTCGTTACGGCGGTTAATTTACCTCTATCAGCTTCCAGTTGTTAATCAGCTAGGCAGCAAACACTATAAGTCCGGGGATATTGTTATTGCAAGTCAATGTAACGAACAGAGCAACTCGAAGTTTCAGCTGAAGTTTTATGAAAGTTATCTTTGTCACGAGTGACAAAGATAACTTTCATAAAACTTCAGCTGAAACTTCGAGTTGCTCTGTTCGTTACATTGACTTGCAATAACAATATCCCCGGACTTATAGTGTTTGCTGCCTAGCTGATTAACAACTGGAAGCTGATAGAGGTAAATTAACCGCCGTAACGAATTTGGTAAAAGTTAGCTTTTAGCTTTCTTGGAAATTTCCAACCTTTAAACAGCTAAGGGGTTCACTTGCATGCCCACTGACACAGTGCAACAGATCTTTAGAAACCAAGCATTTGTTCAGTGCCGCGTTCGTTTTGGGTAAATCAAAATACCCTCCGCGCTACAGCAGTTCTCATCACTGCCATCATCTGTTCCTGTTTCTATTGAAACGCTAGGCCTGTAATGAGCTTGATTCAGTAACGAAGTGCTCGAATTGTTCACGATTTTGTTTGGAAATTCTAGCCGTGTGATACGTAACCTTTAGAAGCGGCGATAGCGATGACGTCACCAACCACTTGCATAGCAACCAGGCCAGACATATGGAATGTTTGATACGTCATCGTAGCGCTGTGTAGGCATATCTGGGCATGCGCCGACGTTTTTTCACAGTACTAGTTGCCTCCAGTTGCCTTGAATTTGATTTATGAAAAATGAACTGAAGCATTGTAAACGTACGTGAAACTTGACAGAATATCCTGTCGTAAAATTGTTCACTGCACTTTGCCAACATGATGTTCTTTCATGACAGCTTCATCCCACGCACCATGAATATTACTACAAAAAAACAAACACAAAATAAAAACGTTTCAAAGTGAGAAACCAATGTTATATGTCGCTAATGCTTGAGCTCAGTTGGTAGAGCATCGCACCGGTATCGCGGAGGTCATGGGTTCGAATCCCTTTGAAGCCCTGATTTTTTTCAGGCTTCTTCTTTCCAGTTGCTTAAATTGGAAAATTTGCTGCGATGATCACTCTTCACATTTATAAACATTGTTATCTCTATGTCAACATTGGGCAGCATTGTTCGGATGTCTATCAAGTTTTGAATAGAGCTACAATGATAACAAATTACCATACTCTCCTCTCCCTGGCAAGCTCACTTGACGTGAATAAAGAATTTTCACAGCATGCGATGCGAGAAATCGTGTGTTAAATATGTAGTCTCTTTAGTAGCGCTTACTAGAAGTCTACCCCTTCGAGCGGATAGTTAATATCCCCTCATAGATTGACAAATTTTGCGATAAGCTGGCTAAAAAAATCCCACCAATTATCAACGATATTCGTCAAAAAGCCATTTCTTGCGATGGTTTTAAGGTTCGATAGTACGTATTTCTTGAACTTAACCTTCTTCGACTGTCATCCGTGTTGACACAAGCAGACAGCTTGCATGCAAATTGAGTCAGAGACAAACAAAACCTAAACTTGATCATAATTAGTTCGTAAAAGTGATAGACATCTCTGTTTAAAAACTATGTTAACTTGGCAAGTGGTCAAATAATCACTGTAAGGAAAGTACGCACGACACTGTGAACAAGCTCA
>JAHPZR010007893.1:22500-53418 GCA_019787425.1 Platygyra sinensis | reverse complement strand
AACCCACGACCATTGCAATTTCTGTTCCAAGACGGATTCTATAATGCATACATTTCTAGAGTGTGATGTCTCTATTTCATTATTTTCAACCAGCATAAAGTGGTTTAACGTTATACACAAATTAAATGTGAGTCCTTCTGTTGAACAGATTTTGTTCAACTCGACTGATGAAATAGCTCCGTTGACTTCCACCCAAAAGCGCAGACTGGATCTTCTCTTCCTGTATATGAAACACTACCTCTATTCGTGCAAGGTTTTTTCTAAAAACCCCAATATGTCTGAGCTACAGACCAAACTTCAAATGTAATGGACAATAGAACACTGCTCACTGACTTGATTTTGCATTTCCCCCCCCCCCCAATATGCGTAATTATGGCCTAAGTATTTTAAGTTGAATTATTGAGCATGCATTCGTATTGTTAGTATTGTGAGTGACCGTATTTCTTTATATATATTGTAAGTTTATGTATTAGTTTTGTACATAGTTAATGGATGGATGTTTAGTAATTAGTGTAAGTAGCTGTGCGAGTATTGTAATGAGTGTGTGTAACCATGCATATAATAATAAAAAAAAAAATTAAAAAAAAAAAGCGCGGCGAGAGGAAGCGAGAGGACGCCTGTGGGCACATATCTTGAATTTTAATCAGCGTCTTGTTGATATCTGTTCTTTTGTGTGGATTTTTCTTTTACTTCCCCTGAAGAAGATCCGTGATTACGACCGAAACGTCGGGAACATTTTTATTGTAAATAATTTCAGAAACGGTTTTAACCACCAGTGTATCTTAATTTGTATTTTCCAATATTTTCAAATGTCCCACCTAGTGACAAACCCAGTTTTGCAACTGGATCTGTTTTTCTTAGAACTATAATTCTCAAATGTTGTCCTAAACAAGGATCATCGACTCCCAGCAATCTACTGATGGACAGGGTTAAGGCAGTATGGGTGCCATGTGTGTTTCGAGTGAGACCTTCTGTCCCACCTCAAGGGCCGTAAACTGAAATATTTGTATTTTTTTACTCAAAGGTACTGGAGCCAAGAGTGTAGACATGACAACAACACACAAGCTGTCAATCCCTTTCCTCTTGTTAAAGAAAAACACTGCTGCAATATTCTGAGATATTCTCTATTGAGTGTTTCAATTTCCTTATTTGCATAATACAAAACGTAACAATCTCTAAACAGGATATTTCAAAGTGGAAAATGCACTCTTCTATACCTAAAGAGCCTTTCAAACAAGCAGAAAATATTTTGAATTTATTGCAATCATTGGATTTTTTAGGATTACAGAAAAGGGGGACTCAGCAATAACTGAGAGGCCAAAAGAGGCGATCACTAAATGAAACATGCCCTTAAAGACTTAGTGGACAGCTATTTTGCACTCAAGCTAAAAAGTGACTTTGCAGTTAGGGATGGTTGGCGGTTGAATTGTCAACCGACATCAGTCACAGGGTTCCCAGTACAACGACGGAATTCCACCCGCTGTAAAGTCGAATGCAGCCACCTGTTCCGGTCATTAAAATTTGTACACATATAGCAATGCATTAGACCTTAAAACTGAGATGTTTCAAGAAGAAAGTAGTATTCAAAAAGGTGAAACAGCGCTTCCTGCTACATCTAGTTTTATGTTCATAAACAACCATTTACCGTAACCCCGCTCGTCAAAATGCATGAGATTGCGTGTTTTGCAACGTATAATTTCAAAATTTTTCCCTTGGAGCATTTGCCCGGATCCCGTTTGGTTAGCTTCCCCCTTTCGGGCGAATCGGGTCTCCTTATTTAAGGCGCCGGTTATGCTTTATTTGACGCATAAGAAGACTTTGGGGATTTAAGCCGCCGGTTATGCTTTATTTGACGCATAAGAAGACTTCTGCAAACAACCCTTATCAGGTTTCGGGAAGACACCGATGCAACATGGTTACTTTATTAAGTTTTAACTCAGTATCATAGTTAAAAATATATTTTTTGAGATGACCGTTACCGGCACTATAAAATTCAAAGGATAAATATGTGTCTTAAGATATTGAGTGGGGATCACGAAATTTATCAATAGCTATGAAGGGGATACTTCAATAAAATGAAATTTAATGGGGAATTCAGCAAAATTTTACTGTTTTTTTTTTTTCGAATATCCCACTCGCCCCACCCCCTCCCCTCCTTAAGCAATATTTTTTTTTCTTTTTTTTTTTTAATTTTTTTTTTTTTATTATTATATGCATGGTTACACACACTCATTACAATACTCGCACAGCTACTTACACTAATTACTAAACATCCATCCATTAACTATGTACAAAACTAATACATAAACTTACAATATATATAAAGAAATACGGTCACTCACAATACTAACAATACGAATGCATGCTCAATAATTCAACTTAAAATACTTAGGCCATAATTACGCATATTGGGGGGGGGGGGGAAATGCAAAATCAAGTCAGTGAGCAGTGTTCTATTGTCCATTGCATTTGAAGTTTGGTCTGTAGCTCAGACATATTGGGGTTTTTAGAAAAAACCTTGCACGAATAGAGGTAGTGTTTCATATACAGCAAGAGAAGATCCAGTCTGCGCTTTTGGGTGGAAGTCAACGGAGCTATTTCATCAGTCGAGTTGAACAAAATCTGTTCAACAGAAGGACTCACATTTAATTTGTGTATAACGTTAAACCACTTTATGCTGGTTGAAAATAATGAAATAGAGACATCACACTCTAGAAATGTATGCATTATAGAATCCGTCTTGGAACAGAAATTGCAATGGTCGTCGGTTGCAATATTAAATTTTTTAAGTTCCTTTTTCGTAAATCAATCCGTGTTGACATTAGATTGTATCTTGATTTTGTATTCTGAAACTTAATGGATCTATAGTGTAATTTGATTGACATAAGTGTCAAAATAGTCTACCATTGTATTGGAAAAGATAAATTTGTAAAATCGAAGCTCATGTATCAGTCGATACGAAAGGTTCGGAGTTGTTAGAGACTGTGAAATGTAAACAGCATATGATGGAGAACGAAATAAAGAATTGTTGAAAGGAGAAAGATACAGTCCTCTTATTGAGTCGAACCAGTGCCGGGATTTCCCGAACAGTATCCTCCTAAGCGTAAATTCTGGATTTTCTCTCAGTACTGTGCACGCTGATCGAGACGGAAGATATATAATCGTCAAAGTTAACATAGGCGACGAACAACTTTTTGTTATTAATATTTATGCTCCAAATAAAGGTGCGGAACAAGAACTATTTATTAGAAGTCTAGGCGCTAATCTGATCTCGAAAACTGACATCACAAAGATAATTATAACAGGCGATTGGAATGGTTCTCTATTTCCTAAGGACAAATGTGGCGGCATACCGTGGAAAGAATCAAACTATAGGAACTCCATTGTTGATCTTATGGAAGAATTAGACCTTGTTGACATATATCGTAAGCTTCATCCGAACACCAGAGCCTTTACGTACGAATCGAAAAGTTTAAAACTTAAATCTAGAATCGACTACTTTCTTGTCTCCAGTACAATAGCCGTAAATGCAAAAAGGGCCGAGATTCGACCATCTATCGCACCTGATCACAAAGCAATTTTCTTGTCTTTTGAAATCCAAGGGGGATTTAAGAGAGGCCCAGGATCGTGGAAATTCAATAATCAACTATTAGAAGACCAAAACTACATAAATCTTATGAACACATTTTACCCAAAAATTCTAGATAAATACAAAGAGGTTACAAGTAAAAAGCTTCTTTGGGAAATGATTAAAATGGAAATTCGCTCTAAAACCATTCAATACTCTAAAACTAAAAGATTAAACTTAAAAAGAAAAGAAATTGAACTGCAGGAACAAATCCAAAAACTTGATCAGCAGATATGTGACAATCAATATTTCAACCAAAACTTATTGAATAACTACGAACTAGCTAAGAAAGAATTAAAAGATCTGTACGATTCAAAAGGGAAATAGGCTATGTTTAGATCCAAAGAAAGATGGTTTGAGCAAGGAGAGAAGCCAACAAAGTATTTCTTCAACTTGGAGAAAAGGAATTATGATAGAAAGATAGTTAAGGAGCTTAAGGATGAGAATGATCAAATATTAACCAACCTCAAGGAGGTAAACAAGAGAATTGAAGACCACTTCTCGAAAATACTTAACTCTAAAATTGCTGACAATGAAAATGTGCAAAGAATTAACTTTAACCAGTTTGCAAAAGACGTAGTGATACCAAGGTTAACTAACGAAGAACAAATTGAGATGGAAAAGGATCTAACAATGGAGTAAATTAAAGAAGTTATAAAACTCTTTCAGAGAAACAAAACGCCGGGGGACGACGGCTTCTCTGTCGAATTTTATGAAGCCTTTCTAGACCTGCTTGGAGGAAATCTTCTGCAGTGCTACAACGAAGCCTTCTACGAAAACCAACTCTCAATCACACAAAGAAGAGGAATCAGGCTTTATAAAAGGAAGGTATATCGGACAGAACATTCGCCTTTTAGATGACCTAATGAACTTTACCGACGTCAACAAAATCCCTGGAATTCTTCTTTTTATAGACTTCGAAAAAGCCTTTGATACTTTAGAATGGAGCTTCCTCCTTCGAACCCTAGAAATTTTTAACTTTGGGCCTAAGATTAGAAAATGGGTCTCGATTCTCTACAACGATATCGAAAGTGGAGTGATGAACGGCGGGTACATGACAAATTATTTTAAGGTCTCTAGAGGTGTGCGGCAAGGATGTCCGTTAAGTCCTTTTTTATTTGTGCTTACAGTGGAAATTCTGGCACTAAAACTCCGTCATGATCCCGACTGTAAGGGTATCATACTACCTAACTCGCGTGAAGCAAGATTGACACAATTTGCAGATGATACAACTGTGATTTCAAGCTCCGTAGCATCTCTCAAGGCATCACTTCAGATAATCAGTAGCTTTGGTTTATTATCGGGCCTCAACCTGAACAAAACCAAAACAAAAATAATGTGGATCGGTTCCCAAAAAGGTAATAAGGACAAAATTATGGGTTTCAAATGTATAACAGAACCGATTAAGGCTCTTGGCGCGTTCTTATCGTATGATGGAGACAAAAACAATGAAGAAAATTTCTTCAATAAAATTCGTAAAATGAAGACGAAACTGCACATTTGGCAAACACGCGATCTCTCACTGTACGGTCGTTCAATGCTGGCGAAGACAGTAGGCGTCTCTCAATTGATTTATGCCGCATCAATGTTAACCGTCCCTGAACCTGTGATCCAAAAAACGCAAGCTGAACTTTTCGCTTTTCTGTGGAGGAACAAAAAGGATAAAATAAAGAGACAGATTATTTATCAACCAACATCTGACGGAGGCTTAAATTTTATAAACTTCCGAACAATGGTCAAATCGTTACGGTTGAGTTGGATTGGCAGACTTCTAGATGGCACAGACGCCAACTGGAAGGCTATCCCTGATTTTTTTTTCAGCAAACATGGCGGTCTAGCTTTTTTATTAAAGTGCAACTACGATATTGATTTATTTCAAGCAAACTTCCCCCTATTTTATCGCGAACTACTAGGATATTTTCAAGAATTGAGCAGTGCATACGGAGGAGAACCAAGAAAGAAATTTATTCTATGGAACAACAAGGATATAACAATTGATAAAAAAACACTGTTTTGGAAAACGTGGTTCGACCATGGAATTTATTATGTGCAAGACCTCCTAAGTGAAGACGGAAAATTTTTATCTCTTGACGAATTCAATGGAAAATTTGGCTTGAAAGCTAATTTCCTGCAATATTTTCAAATTACCGCTGCCATACCAAGTTCACTGAAGAAAGCTGCACTGCTAACCCCAATCTCTAGTGAATTCCTTTTCTCAACTCCCGATCTGCTCTGCTTATCCGAAGAGACTACCCTATCATTGTCTAAAATGCGCTGTAAACACTATTATAAACTATTTAATGAACACTCAGTGTCGGAACCTACCGGAATAAAAAAATGGAAAGAACAATTCCCAAACAGTCTTCTTGACTGGAGACGCAATTTCACCAAGATATATCAGATTACTAAAGACAGCAAGCTTAGGCAATTTTTATTTAAAATATTACACAGGATAATCATTACGAAAAAGGAACTTAAAAAATTTAATATTGCAACCGACGACCATTGCAATTTCTGTTCCAAGACGGATTCTATAATGCATACATTTCTAGAGTGTGATGTCTCTATTTCATTATTTTCAACCAGCATAAAGTGGTTTAACGTTATACACAAATTAAATGTGAGTCCTTCTGTTGAACAGATTTTGTTCAACTCGACTGATGAAATAGCTCCGTTGACTTCCACCCAAAAGCGCAGACTGGATCTTCTCTTGCTGTATATGAAACACTACCTCTATTCGTGCAAGGTTTTTTCTAAAAACCCCAATATGTCTGAGCTACAGACCAAACTTCAAATGCAATGGACAATAGAACACTGCTCACTGACTTGATTTTGCATTTCCCCCCCCCCCCCCCAATATGCGTAATTATGGCCTAAGTATTTTAAGTTGAATTATTGAGCATGCATTCGTATTGTTAGTATTGTGAGTGACCGTATTTCTTTATATATATTGTAAGTTTATGTATTAGTTTTGTACATAGTTAATGGATGGATGTTTAGTAATTAGTGTAAGTAGCTGTGCGAGTATTGTAATGAGTGTGTGTAACCATGCATATAATAATAAAAAAAAAAAATTAAAAAAAAAAAAGAAAAAAAATATTGCTTAAGGAGGGGAGGGGGTGGGGCGAGTGGGATATTCGAAAAAAAAAAAACAGTAAAATTTTGCTGAATTCCCCATTAAATTTCATTTTATTGAAGTATCCCCTTCATAGCTATTGATAAATTTCGTGATCCCCACTCAATATCTTAAGACACATATTTATCCTTTGAATTTTATAGTGCCGGTAACGGTCATCTCAAAAAATATATTTTTAACTATGATACTGAGTTAAAACTTAATAAAGTAACCATGTTGCATCGGTGTCTTCCCGAAACCTGATAAGGGTTGTTTGCAGAAGTCTTCTTATGCGTCAAATAAAGCATAACCGGCGGCTTAAATCCCCAAAGTCTTCTTATGCGTCAAATAAAGCATAACCGGCGCCTTAAATTAAGGAGACCCGATTCGCCCGAAAGGGGGAAGCTAACCAAACGGGATCCGGGCAAATGCTCCAAGGGAAAATTTTGAAATTATACGTTGCAAAACACGCAATCTCATGCATTTTGACGAGCGGGGTTACGGTAAATGGTTGTTTATGAACATAAAACTAGATGTAGCAGGAAGCGCTGTTTCACCTTTTTGAATACTACTTTCTTCTTGAAACATCTCAGTTTAAGGTCTAATGCATTGCTATATGTGTACAAATTTTAATGACCGGAACAGGTGGCTGCATTCGACTTTACAGCGGGTGGAATTCCGTCGTTGTACTGGGAACCCTGTGACTGATGTCGGTTGACAATTCAACCGCCAACCATCCCTAACTGCAAAGTCACTTTTTAGCTTGAGTGCAAAATAGCTGTCCACTAAGTCTTTAAGGGCATGTTTCATTTAGTGATCGCCTCTTTTGGCCTCTCAGTTATTGCTGAGTCCCCCTTTTCTGTAATCCTAAAAAATCCAATGATTGCAATAAATTCAAAATATTTTCTGCTTGTTTGAAAGGCTCTTTAGGTATAGAAGAGTGCATTTTCCACTTTGAAATATCCTGTTTAGAGATTGTTACGTTTTTGTATTATGCAAATAAGGAAATTGAAACACTCAATAGAGAATATCTTCAGAATATTGCAGCAGTGTTTTTCTTTAACAAGAGAAAGGGATTGACAGCTTGTGTGTTGTTGTCATGTCTACACTCTTGGCTCCAGTACCTTTGAGTAAAAAAATACAAATATTTCAGTTTACGGCCCTTGAGGTGGGACAGAAGGTCTCACTCGAAACACACATGGCACCCATACTGCCTTAACCCTGTCCATCAGTAGATTGCTGGGAGTCGATGATCCTTGTTTAGGACAACATTTGAGAATTATAGTTCTAAGAAAAACAGATCCAGTTGCAAAACTGGGTTTGTCACTAGGTGGGACATTTGAAAATATTGGAAAATACAAATTAAGATACACTGGTGGTTAAAACCGTTTCTGAAATTATTTACAATAAAAAATGTTCCCGACGTTTCGGTCGTAATCACGGATCTTCTTCAGGGGAAGTAAAAGAAAAATCCACACAAAAGAACAGATATCAACAAGACGCTGATTAAAATTCAAGATATGTGCCCACAGGCGTCCTCTCGCTTCCTCTCGCCGCGCTTTTTTTTTTTTTTTCTTTTTCGCGCGCTATTTTCTGCGCTGCGCCCTGACTAACTGAACGCCTGGAACATCCCGTGCAATATCTCGATTAGTTTTTATCACATGGTCTGCGAGTGCTGATTTTTCGCCTTGTCGCCGCGCGACAGCCTTTTGGTGCTCGCCTTTTCTTGGTAAGAATTTTGTCTGCGTTTCGCCAACGTAACTCTTGCTGCAATCAGCCCAAAGAATGTCGTAAACGGGATCACGAGTTTCTTTGTCCATTTGGTCTTTCGGTTTAGGAAACATCTGGCTCATTGTTTGATAGGGTTTAAATGCAACTTTGACGCCGTGGTTTTCAAAAACTCTCTTTATTGGCTTAGAGGTCCCGCTAACGTATGGAATGGTGCTGTACCCTCGTTCGGATTCCGCAACATTAATGATTTTCTTCAACGGTGGATTAGGCTTGCTGGCTTCCAAGGTGAAGCGCTTGGGGTACCCATTGGACTGTAATGTCGATATTACTCGTTGCTTTTCCTTAATTCGGTCGGATTTTGTTGTGGGGATTTTTTCGGCCCGATCCATCAATGATTTAACCACAGCTCGCTTATGCATACTGGGAGGGTGCGGTGAAAAAGACAGATTGCGATCAGTTTGGATAGTTTCATAATGTAAGTTTTTGTATTTTTAGCATTATAGTCAATAGTTCCTTAGAGTGTTTTAGTCTAGTTTTAAACACAATTCCTAGGAAGACCATGTAAAATGATACGATTTCGTGTATAAATAAAGATTGATGATGATGATGATGATGAAACGGTGGTGGTTAATCTTCGGTCTTCCCGGTGGTGAACTATGGTGTTAAGGAAGGCAATTTTCCCCTGTTGATGTTTCACGTAGTATAACCTTTGAAGTCTAAAAGCCCGTTTACACAGGCGATTTTTGTCGCGGCAACACGATGCACTTTTTGTCGCACTAGAGTTGCAACAAGTTTCAAACATGTTCGAAACCACAGCTACATCGCGGCGACAAATCGCACTGAAAATCGCACCTGGTTTACATGTGCGATTTTGGAGTTGAAACTTAAGCGCGGAAAAAATTACATCGAGTTGCTGCGACAAAAATCGGCGGTGTAAATGGGCATTAACGTTGTCGGCACTGTTTAAATTAAAATGCAGAACGGACTTTTGGCTCTGTCCATTCCAAAAAAGTTCAAACTGCCCCCCCCCCCCCCCCCCGCCCCTCCCCGGGCATTTGGCAGTTTGCTTTTAGAATGTGGCAAATAATTCACTGTACAGCAGCTGGAGCAAGCAAAGCCTCCATGGTAAGGCCATGAGAAAAATGCAAATTCCTCACCAATGAAATAGTGTCAAATTTACAATTTATAGCGAAATGACTGTGTAATAGCGAACTCAAAAATAACATGAAAAAAAATATATTAGTTAAATACCGTTTAAAGTTTGATTATAACTTCTAACTAACCGAGCGCGAGGGCCGTACTGGGGAATATTGGCCCGAGGTCGTGGCAGTACGGACCGAGCGCAGCGAGGTCCGTACAAAAACGACCGAGGGCCAATATTCCCCGGTACGGCTCGAGCTAGCTAGATTAGTAAGTAGTTTATTATATGGCACACTCGGGTGATGCTTGTTTGTTTAAGTTAAAACGCACTTCCGGTCACTTGAATTCAAATGGCTTCCTCCGTCACGGTGTTTTTGATGACGCGAGCAACTTAAAAAGAACAAGCTACCACGAGTTTAGTTGAAAACAAATTCAATGAACGTAAATCATGATGTTGAGTATAAATAAGGCTTTAAGAACGATTTGTAACGGAATTTGTCACAAGCCTCAACAGCTGCAGTTTTTTGAAATTCGGAAAATGGTTTCTGTGGATCCTGCATGGAATATTTTAAGTTGCGCATCACAAAATATGGAGGAGGAAATGTCGAAGTTGGTTGCTGTGAAATCATTCAAAAATATACACAGCTAATGAAGAGGCAGTCTTAGAGTCAATCCTCTGTCTCTCTCGATAACAGTTCGACGCTTCTTTACATTCTGGACAATTCTGCGCTGAAAATTGGAAATTGTCGCGGCTTGTACTCTTGTCCGTGTTTCCTGCATTTGTTCATAAAAGATATAGAAGGTTTCACGGTCGCCGACGCCATCTTGGTAGTGGGGCAAACGCGGCAAAATTTACAGTGAATGTATGGGAAAAATCGTGATTTTGATGCTCGATAACTTGAAGAAGGTTGCCATTCTACAATTTCTATGAATTACAAACTAAAAATACTAGCTAAAAGACGCAACCGACCAAATTCGAGAATTGTACTCTTACAAAGACAGCCGCAAATGTAATTTTTTATTTTTCATATATTTGTCTGCAAAATGTAGCCGCCGTTCGCGGGAAAACTTAGAAGCATTTGTATGAAAAACTAAAAAGACGATTTCTCGCTTCTCAGCAAACCAATGCCCCTCAAATTTAATCGGTTAACTCTTTTAGCTAATATCTTTAGTTTGCAATTCACAGAAATTTCAGAACATTAACCTTCCTCGAGTTATCGAGCATCAAAATCACGATTTTTCCCATACATTCACTGTAAATTTTGTCGTGTTTGCCCCACTACCAAGATGACGCCGGCGACCGTGAAACCTTCTATTTCAGTGGACAGGAAGTAATCAAGCTCCTTCGAATTCGCAGGTAGGGTTTTAACTCTTTCATTTGTCATACCGTTACCTTACAATTAGTGAAGAAGAGTTTTCAGATGAGTAGCCATCTGCTTATTTGCAATTGTGTTTGCACATTTTTGCTTCTATATAAAATCGTCAATGGCCTCCTGACTTTCGTCGATGCCTGATTCAGTCTACATTAGACGTTTCCAGATCTTAAGGATAATAAAATTCGTCTTCCTCGTTCTTACCGTAAGCTCTGTAAAATACCAATCTGTTAGGTACTTTCTCTGCGAAGAATGAGAGTATTAACGCGTTTTCTTTTCGTACACGTAGTTTTCGCTCCAAATTTTGAATTTGCCGCCTTTCGAAAACTTTTAAAATACACAGCTTACGACCGTTTCCATGGAAACGGTCCGTATGGCGAAATCCCGACAAAGAAAGAACCAATCAGAACGCTCGTATTTACTTCAAGCCTATCTTGCCATATAACAATGACTGTTATTCGCAAACTCGGCATTTTGTATAAAGGGTATATACATAAACTGCTTCAAACATGGTAGAAACTATATCACACCAGTCTCTGCTAAGACAAAACTGCGAAGGCAATGTTCCGTTTTTAGTTTAAAAATGCCGATAACTTATCTATGGAGGTTTATATTAAACCTTCTAGACTTTTATTTCCTTGGTTCTTGCCTCGATTCTATCGCACGCGCAAGCCCGACATTAATTTTTTTTTTGCTGGTGGCGGTGAAACAAATTTCCAGTCCGTTAAATCTAAGAAAAGTGATTAACAGTTACCTTCTTCACATAGGGTTAATTGAAATAAAAATCAAAACCGTTCAAAAGATAAACTCCAGAATCTGACGGAAGAAAGAAGGTAAATATACAAGGCACCTCGCCAAGATTCGGGTCAAAGCAATTTTTCTTCATCAAGATATGCAGAGAAATGTTTTACCCAAATTTATAGAGATTTGTGTGGAGACACCATGCTGGAGCCCTCAATAATTTTTCAAAGGAAGGTAAAGCTCAGAAAAATTAAAAAGTACCTGCTACTTAACTCAATGAATTGCTAAGCGAGGTCGTATTCACTGCCAGAACCAAAGATGAACATGACTACGAGGTTACATCATTATGAGGGATGATTGCTAGTTTTGAATGATGTCTTAAACGGGAAAAAATATTAAGCTTTAAGTATCATTAACGATTTTAGCGTTTGAGAAAAATCGCAAGACGCAGCAATCCAAGCAAGAACAGCTCAAAAACAACATTGGGGGAACAAGCAAAAGGTGTATGTATATTAGAGCGAAAAGATAATAAGGTTCTGTACAACAAAGACCTTGAAAATTCATGTCCAGAAGCGCTTCTCAACTCTCTGGCTAATCAATAGCCTTTATTTCGGTCTTCAATTAATTCAATAACATCACAATCTGTGCTAGGATGATGTAACTCTGTTTAAAAAAAAAAAAAAACACCGATGATGTAGATTTTATAAAGTACAGCAAACGGCAAATGAAAACATAAACTAGCGCGAACGTACACTGTAAAATGAAAAGAGCCAAATCGGCTCCAAAGACCAAATCGACCCCAATGTCTCTAGGGCCAATTTGGCCCATGTTGGGCCGTTTTGGACAAACATAAGCCAAAACAGCTCTGGATGGTACCCATTGGGCCCCTGTTAATTCTGAATTGCCCCACGAAATTCTATTTTGGCATTTCCTCTCAACTGATTTGGCCCTTCCAAGAACCAAAAAGGAAATGCCGATTTGGCCCCAACAATGGCTAATATGGTACAATATCAATAAATTGCACACAAAAAGATCTAGATATATTTCATCATGTTTATTATTGAAAACTATAATGCTATGTACATACAATGCACATTCCCTAAAAATGAAAGTGGCATGTTAGATTATGTATTTATCTTGTCCTTGACTTGCAAACTTATACAAGAGTACTTGGAATACATGCAGCAGGATACTTGCAGACATATATACATGTGTCACAAAATCAAAAGAAAGTACACTGTAAATCTTGCTGTGTTATTCGAATTCCAGGCCTCCCAATGGTCAATTATTTTGCATCTCTGAAATAGCAAAATAGCTTGGGATAACTATGCGCCTCTGCAAATGATATCTGAGTACTTTCCAGCTCGTGGTTGACCTCTAAATCGTGTAAAAAAAGCCGAATTCGAAACGAGCGGTCATATTGGAGGTCAGCACCTCATGTAAGGCTACATGAAGTCGTAACCATATTGGATTTGAATGTTGATAGACCCTGGGAACGAGTGCGATAACCCATGATGCAATTCTGTGAAACGCGCGGTTGGTTTCAACGGTCAAACGATTACAGTGGTGCAACGATATTTAACTTCTTATTTTGCTAATCGTTGATGATGATACAGGTGAATACGACAAAAATCGTGCTTCATACAGAAATGGAAAACCTCTTGTGAGATTATCTGTTGGAATAACAGTGGTTGTGTTGCTGTTTTGACCATCAACCAATGGGTCCGTAATGGCATCACAGATTGAACAACATCGAGATGTTATGGCTCTAGGAAGAAATGTAAGTATAAAGAACCGCAAGCCTTCTGGATTAGGACTTTAAAAAACAGTGTTTTTGATGTGTTTTTGCTATGATATGATTTGTCACTAGACTCGATCTCGGCCATGGCAAATATGCTCCAGCCAGTTGATCTTTCTCTTTCTTCTTGTCCATTTCAGCTTTTATGAGTTACAATCAAAACTTAAACCAAAAAGAATTGAAAGCATGCCATTGAACTTGATCTGAAATCATGTTTCTCTTATGAGAAATTACTTTTAATTTCTATGTAGTCTTTTAAGTGGTGAAAATGAACAAAACTTATCATCTGATTTTAATCACATGCTGCTTGGTGTTTTTGTTGTAGTTATTGAAGCACAAAAGCTTCAAGTATGCATTAACAAACAGAACTGCTTGGTTGAAAAGCTAAGTGAAATTCAATTCACAAACATGAGGGATGATAATGTCAGTATTTCCATCATAATCTGTGGGATCCAACTGAAAATGCACAGCAGCCTTTAAGGCAAATAATGAAGCTATCATATAATATTAAGAAAATGTTAGCAAGATTAAATATGCATGCCATATTCAAGAAACCTTTCAGTTTGGTAAATGAAATAAATCTTGAACAGAAACAAGTTGTTTCAGCTGGTTGTTTAAACCTGACCTTTGGATACTTGAAAAACACCATCTGATATACTGTAAAATAATTTATATAAGTGTAATGAAGATTAATGTTGGCAAGTCATTGCATTTTGTTGCAGGTATATACATGTAACGTTTAAATTGTTGTTTCTCTTGTTATTTCACATTTTAGTTTTGACTCTGGGCTTTTGACACAGCTTTTTACATGTAAGTACACGTATTACAAGTAGTATTGCTGTTTGATTGCACATGTACAGTATGTTCCATATTTGCAATTTCACAGAACTCACTGTCCAGTGGCTTAAGTTATGTGGCTCCCGTGAACCCTATGCTATTCCAGACCTGGGGCCCGTTTCTCGAAGCTCCCGATAATCACCGGGCCTGTTAAGCTGTTTTGTTTTTAATTAAGGATAGCCGTTTCAAAAGTTTTGAAAATGGTAGACAGTGGTACAGTAAAGTTATCAGCTAACAAAACAAAATGGACTTCATTAGAGGTCAGAACACACCCTACCTTTCTTGAGACTTTGATTTCGAAATATGATTTCGGGCTCGTTAAGTTACTGGGGCTTTTGAGAAACGGGCCCCTGTTTTTTGCTATATTGGGGGTGATCTGGTTCAGATCAGTATTCCAAGATTACTTGGATCATTGTACATGAAAGGATAACAATAGCAATTATTATAACCCCACACTGATTACATACATGTATTCATCAGCTCCTTCAGAGAAATGCACCATGATACGAGTGATCTTTGTTCACTAGTCCTGATCCAGATCACCCTTAAAGGGAAGCACCCCTTACATGTAGAAGTGTTTTCCTTATCTTGTTGCTATTTTATTACTATTTTAAAGCTCTACTAGATGGAATTATCTATACTTTATTTCCATTTGACTGGTATCTTTTGACTCACTGTGTTTTCACTGACTTCTGTAAATTCCTAGGAATTCTCTTATCAAACCAGCTGTTTTCTTCAGATTTAAAGGGGCTATGTCACGGTATTTTGAGTTATTTTGACCATCGACAAAATTACCTTGAAATTGAAGGAAACCTAAAAATAATACTTTACAAAGATGGAAAAACATCAAAGAGATATTCCAGATAATAATAAACCATAAAGAAACAAGGTTGTTTAAGGATGGAGAAGATTGACACGGATTACAAACAACAAAATTGGAAAATTTAGGCTAAATATTTCAAACCGTTTAGCTGTGACGTAGCTCCTTTAATTTAAACCCCTGTACAGAGGTGTTAACTCTTTGAAGGTTGATTGAGAACTGTTCTGGTTGAATTACTGTACATGTATTTCCTCGAATGATAGCCGTCCCTCGATTAATCGCCTCCCTCGAATAATTGCCCCCACCCAAGACTGTTGCCAAACAAGTATTTCAAGGAGCCCAGAAGAGCAAAAGCCGAAAAGTTAGGAGCCCAACAGGTAATGTTTTGGGAGCTGCTGCAAAAATTTAGGTGCACAAAGGACTTTTTTGGGTGCCCCAGGCTGCTGGGCTCCTGTTAGGCAACAGCCTTGCCCCCACCCCTCGCCATTTTTTTTTCTCTTGTCCCCTCCCTCTCAGGTTGAAAATTGACATCTTGGATAATAAGCAAGCTTTCGTTTAATTGTTCACAACTGAATGGTCACAAAAGCACCAGTTTCTTTTACAATTTTTCTATGGTAATGTTCATGTATTTCACTTTTTCTTTTATTGCTTAGTGTAATAAAACAAAATATTTAGGGCATGACCTGTGAGAAATATTGAGTAATGCTTCCTCGAATAATTGCCTTCCCTCAAATAATCGCCCCCTTTTGGTGTGAAAATAGAAATAATCACCCCCAGCTATTATTCGAGGGAATACAGTAAGTGTATAAATACTGTGTACAATGTAAGAAGTTGTCCATTGGACAGCCATGACATACACTCTGTAGGATTTACAGTAGGTGTCTGCCAATGGGTGCATGTACATTGTAGACTGATATGAAGTCTACGTTCACATGTGGCAAAATTAGTTACTTGTCGGGCAGAAAGGAGAACCCTTCTTCAGTATCTGGACATGCATGTTTTACTTCAATTATGATTGTGTTACACATGCAATCATTTGCCCTACAGCAAACAGTATACAGTATATCACATGTAACTGTAAACTGTAGAGGAAAAAACCAATGAACCATTTTTTTTTTGCCAAATTTTGCGATTGAGATAATCATACTTGTAAATAGTACAGTACTATGTATTATTTTTTTAAGTGTAATGATGACCATAGAGAGTGTCTATTGTGTGGTTATGCAAAATTTGCCATGTTATTATTTTTAGCATCATTTCTAAAATTATTTCATTTGCTCTTATTGCAGAGGGATGCAGATGTTGACATGGATATTCAAAATTATGTCCAGCCCCAAATTGTAATTGTTGGAGATTTATATGATATGGACCTACTGTACATAGTGACTGAGGGAAGCATAATTTGCCAGCTCCCACAACTGAAGACATTAGATGCTGTCCTGGGTTTGCTTGGTATTGTACACCCAATGCAAGACAATGTTGACTTTTCTAGAGCAGGCATTGCTTGAAATTGGGTGGGGGCAGACACTTGTCACTGTTTCCTCCTTTTTCAACAACCTGGCAAATGCCAGAGTCAGTTCGTGCTGAACGCTTATTTTTTAAGAACAGAAAATAGTTTTGAAAATTGCACACAAGAAACAAAGTATGATCATTACTTTGTCACATTCCACAGGCAGGAATACCTGATCTGGCGCTCAAGGACAATACGCTTCCACATGTACATGAGCAGAAACTTTTCTTTTGCTTTTGTACAATTTTGATCTTTTTTTTCTGTTCTTAAAAAAAATAATGTCGAATTTGAGTCTTAGCAAATGTCTAAAAAGTTATTTTAGACATTTGCCAAGTCATTTAAAAGGAGATTGCAGTCACAAGTTTCCCTCCTGCCCAATTTCCACTGATGCTTTTTCTCTATAGAAACATCACAGTTATCAAGATTTACTGAAGAGTGTGAGAGGGGAAAATATGTTGCATCAGGAAATACATTGTTATAAAATTTTTCATTTTTTTTCATGTATGTATATCAAAAGTCTTCAAAGCTGTATATAATTCCCCTTGATTGTTTCACTGTTTGAAAAAGGTATGTACAAGAACCAAATAAATGAGTGTTTGAAAGCTGCAAGTTGACTTTAGTCTCTTTATTTGCCAATAAGGGAAGAAATTTGCAGACATAGGAAAAGGCATTTAACTTGTGAAATGGCTCAACATGGAGCTGAATTGGCTCTATTTTGAGGGGTCATTTGCAAGAGGGCTAAAATTTGACAGGGCTGTTTTGGCCACTGTAAATTCCAAAACGGCACTCATGTTTTCCATATCGACCCTTCACATGGTCTAATTTGGTCCCAATTTAAGGGTCGATTTAGCCCCTAAAAAAGGTACTGAAACAGCCCCATTTCAGTGAGGTCGAATTGGCCCCTAAGCAGTACCAATCTGGACTCATCCGTTTCGGCCCCATTTTTTGGGCCAAATCAGCTCTTTTAATTTTACAGTGTATCCGATGTAAGGCCTTCAGTGCACCGAAATTGATTACCACGGACAGTTGTGAGAAAGACCCAATTGTATTCAGTAAAATCTATTTCCAGAAAAAAGACCTGAGAGCATGAAAGGTGCAGAAAGCCCGTTTTATTTGGCAGTAAACCATATGAAGGCCTTAGAAGCACTTCGCGCAAATCGTGGTTCAAAGTTATCAAGGTCGGCGTAAACAAACTTGGCTGGCTAATGAAGCAAACTTTATTTGAGAAGGCTGAACTAGAAAATCCAAAATTGATGAAACACGTGCAACAATGTTGCAAACTCTCAGTGGCCAAGGAGTTTCCCCAACCCAGATAGCACAACTCTATGGACACAAGAATTTTAGGAGTATCGATCGAGAACTAGAGTTCGCTTTCGACAAAACAACCGCAATCTATGCCAAACATGCTGTCTAGCATATCTAGTGAAAATGTTGTCAGCCTGTATGCAGTAGCGAGCAATCCTCTACTTTTGGAATTAAGAACCCTGGCTCAGGTTCAACAAGGCAACAGCATCACAGAGCAGCAGTCGGCAGTGTTTTTTAGTGGAGCTGTTATCCAGGGCAGACAGTTCTCAGTTACAATTAAAACAGTTAATTATAGTTGCAAAAGTAACACCACCAGAAAACCGGCTGTGCAGAAAAGAGTCCGCGTCTTGTTTAGCAGTACTGATAAAGATCAACGCAGTAACCATTTTATACAACTATTTCATAAGAACTACGGTAGTTTGATTGTGTTTCTAAAATGAAATTTTCAAATTGGTTATTTTTAAACCGAGGTTGACACATTTCATTTTTTATGTTTCGTAATTGTAGGCATTTGCAAATTTGCGATGTCATTTTTAAATCAATTTTTTTAGAAGTATTAATTATCTTTGCTCTCTTTCAAAAGCAAAGTCTTTCCGTCGGCAAATTAGAGTATGAAAACATAACAAAGTTAAAAATATATAGCTGCTAACATGGACTGAATGTAGCATCAAGTTGTGGATTTGGCGCCGTTTCTTGCTGCTGCCCGAAAATAGCTTCCAAGGGTTGAAATATGTCGATCATGAAAAAATCTCATTATGTATGAAATAAAAACATCACACCATGGAGAGTGCTTAAAGCGATGTTTGGGAAACAAGCAGGGGTGTATTATGGGGTTAAAAAAACAGAAGCAGCCGAGTGGTTTTAAAACACGTGCGACGATTTTTTTGAACGTCTTAAAACAAAAACATTCTTGGAAAAAGCGTGCATCAATAGAGAATTCTACATTTGTGAACGTTGGAAATTAACATAGAGAAAAAAAATTAGGCATTAAATTGTTAAGCAAGAAAATCAAATCCCACATGTGTTTTGAACGTTTCTCCTTCCAATCGAAGAAGATGTGATGTCCTGTTCCAGAGTTATTTAAATCGGAAGAATAAAAATGTCGAGGAAGAGAGGAATTTAATCCACAACGGTACACAAATCAATACAAATCAATACGTGCAGCAACCTTTTTTCTCTGGGATGGCAAAATGGTAGGAAAGACAATCAAAGTGGCTATGAGGCACTCAACCTGGAAAATGGATCGTTTCCAAACAGTAACAATCTTAATAACACAGACTTGAGGGTATAATCCGGAGGTTAAAGTGTCTATACGGCCAAAGGGTTTCTATAGCTATGGTAGGTTTTCTATTTTCTCTTTTCCTTTTCCAAGGCGATATTATAAACTGCAAAACTGCCATCCTTGTGTAATGTCGTTCCTTCTATTTATCAACTTCTTCTTCCTCATTTCGCCATGGCCACCGTTCCACATCTCGCCAGGGTAAAGAAGTACGGGATTCAGGCGTGTGGAAAACACGGGGTCTGGTGATAAAAAAAAAAAAAAAAAGAAAAAGAAATAAACGGGTTCTAGTGGAAAACAGGGGGTCCAAGTGAAAAACACGGGGGAACCATTAATTCGCATAACAATGAATTTTCCTCATTTAACATTTCGCGAGAAAGAAAACCATTCAAATGCCAAGGTGCAGTGCAGTGGTTTTCTTTTGCATGGGGCGTCTAATTTTCGCAGTAACTTGCTTGGATTTCTTCCTTCGAAAAAGAAATATTGAAAAAAAAGTTTGTTTTGAATATCTCTAACCAAGAAAACGCTTTTCAATACAAATAATCACTTTTGACTGCAGACTTGAACGTTCAGCGCGACCAAGGGACCGCTCATTATCTATCGCCAGCAAAACAAAACAAATAGCTACTAATAAATTTCGTGATCCCCCACTCTCGATCTCCTCGTATTTACATTTACTTTTCCACGTATATAATTAGTACTTTTTAACCTCGGTGATATGATAATAATATATTTCTAACACTGATGCTGACTTACTGATTAATTAAGTCGCCATGGTGCAGTCTCTTGATCCGTGCCTTCTCGGTATCTGATCAGGTAGCCTGCGAACAGGCTCCCAGCGAGGTCGGAAAAAAAATTCGGCAAGCGAGTGGGAGTCGAAGCGTCGTGACTCCGCGAGCGAAGCGAGTGGGACGCAGGGGAGCCTGTAGACATTGTTTTCAATGTTCCGTGCCGCCCCTTGGTGATTAGCCTGTTACATATCTGTCAAGGAGGTAATTAAACCTGTCAAAATAGATGGGCTTCCCGCGCTGATGAATCGGCTTTTTATAACAGTCTACCGTAATAGATGGTAAATAAAGTAGACAGGCCAAACACGACTCCTACGAGAAAAGGAGTAAACTAGAGCCGTTAGATCGTGCTAGGCGGCAAGTTTTATAGTAAGAGGTCTACAATCAGAACTAAGCCGAACAATGGCATATACAACACGCAACACAGTCGACAGACTTGCGCGTAATGAGTTAAATTTAAATCCTGTGGTACTAGAACAATCAAAGGAGAAATAAACCTATACATCGAGCTCCAGGAACATAAGCTCGATCAGATAGCTGCAAGAAACATTAGAATTTCTCTAGACAAGCCTATAGCTTTCTCGAAGTAAAGCATATGACACCCGTGATAAGAATCTTCCTACTGAACTTGCAAACAGTTCTAATCATAGCCGGGCCCGGCGTCACAGTATAGAATGCGAGTAAGCAACACGTTCACAGTAAATGTCATATTTTGTCCCTTAAAGGCAAATACTTGGAGACTTAAACACAAATCTTGCAATAGAAATGAGCCAAAACAATACACTAACACATGGCAAATTATAGAGGTGTCAAACTCAACGAAGCAACACGCAGATAACAGCGGAAATCATGCAGACCTATGACTTCTTAAAATTTGCCGCCAAGCACGATCTAATGGCTCTAGTTTTCAATACGAAATGCCTTTCATGAACAAGAGTGAAGCGACAAAAAGGTCGAAAGACCGAAAATAAACGGCAAATCTACAAATGGCACGAACCGTAGGAGTCGCGTTTGGCCTGTCTATTTTATTTACCATCATACGCGGCATTAATTGAAAAATTAGGCTCTTCCCGAAACCAGTCGGTAGAATTTCGAAAACATCGCGCTTCTACGCCACAGTTTCCAGGCATAGCTTCTGCTCACGTTTGAAACCAGAGATATGACGAAAATGTTGCAAAGAATTACTTAAAGCTGCTTCAAATTCGTCGTCGAAGAACTGTGTATTGCTCGCGGAAGCCGTTGTTGACGGTCACGGCAAGAATTATGCTAATTTACAAGCAGTTGTCAAGATCTGTCAATTTCTTATCTCAGAGCTGTCAACAGTCATCGATTCAACCAATCAGATCTTGATACCAGGAGCTGGTATCATGGAACGGCGGCATCAATGGAATGTCTACAGGCTCCCCTGCGCACTCCCTCCTCACCAGACCGTTCTCGGCTCGTCCCGCTAACCCTCGCTTGCCGAATTTTTTTTTCCGACCTCGCTGGGAGCCTGTTCGCAGGCTACTGATCAGGGTTCTAAGCAAACGTTTTCACAGGCGTCAAATAAAGCATAACTGGGGGCTTAAAAAAAATGTGAGGCCTGATTCGCCCGAAGGGGCAATCAAACGTAGTGGGTCTAAGGGGATGCTCCCCCCGAAAATTTTGAAATTGTAGGTTGCCAAGTATGCGATTTCATGGATATTGGCAAAGTGTTACGGAAAATGAGGTGTTTATGATAATAAAATTAGATGTAGCAAGTAGCGCTGTTTTACCTTTTAAGGTAATAATTTTTGTCGAAAGACGTCTCAGTCTGCAAGTCTTAATTTAATTTTTAATAAATGCGCCGACAAAATATAATGACCGGAAAAGGTATAGTGACACCAGCTCCTTTTGGGCTCCCAGTTATGACTGGTCCACCCTTTAAGTTCCAATTATCCCCCCAAAAAACTTTCTCCGCCCCACCAGATCATTAATAATGACGGGTCCCTAATGTGTAATTATTGGTTTTCACTTCACGCAAGTAAATTCGACTTATGTTTTCGAGTTCTGAGTAACCAATATGTTGAGAGAATTGCTTATGCGACTGTTTTCAAGTTTAAGAGAGAGAATAAACGTTTTGAGAGAGCCAAAGTAAACTCCTGATGTTTCCACTAGTTTCCGGCCGCCATGTTAGAATCCCCAAGACGGGCTCCAACATGGCGTCTCCATACTAAACACTATAATTTTCGGTAATACCTTTTGCCGAATAACTCGAGTTTGGAGTATCGCACATCCCCGAAACTTGGTCACGTTGTTTATTTAATACTCTTCTGCGATATTTCAATTTCTTGACCCAATTTATTAAGTGGTAAGCGATTTTATTTTTCACTTGCGCGATAAATAAGCCTATGTTTTCGTGCACGTAACATGTTACAAACAATGCCGATGTCACGCAATGTAAATCAAAGGCTCCTGTGAGCAGCTCATGGATGAATGTGTCCTTGTGCCTCTGTTTCAAAACGAGTCTTCGTGTGAAACCTTTCATATAAAAATGAGTTTGATCATCTTGAAATGAATCTGTAGGTGCAAATCATATGAATGGTTTCGCACTTAGACTCGCTTTGACAGAGGCAAAATACAACTCGGAAATGGCCTATTGGATGAATGTAGAACTGAAACGTAGTTGAGTAAAAAGAAGAGTGAAATACAGGAAAATAAAAATCTTTTGCTCAAATGTGCAGAGGATATGATGTCCAAATATGTAAGAGATAAAGCCCGAGAACGGAGGTATTAAGCCATATACTACCTGACGGCCCTCGGGATGTATATGGATTAACACCGACGTTCGAGGGGAAAGCCCGAGTCAGAAAATGCAACCGTTTTGTCGCAAAAGGGGGGTCATGGTCTCAGGCGTTCCATGCGTAGACCGCGGAAACTGGGGATGAGAAACGCGACATTGGTCGCTTGTGACAGAACTCGGTGTTTTGAATGTTTTGGCAAGTATCGCGCCGTATACGTTCATCTCGCATATAAGAAATGTCGATCTTTTTCTTAAAGGTTCGGTCCTCGAATTATATTCCAGCCAGCCAGGTAAGCCCATGCTCGAAATGTTCTCGTGGGACAACAATTGATCGCATGTGGCTTCTGCTGTTATTTAATATTTCAGTAAAACAAATCATACTGCAATAAAACGAACTAAATACGAAAACGTTTTTGTACTCGTAGCTTCGCACAAAATCTGTTGAGACTTTCGGTAACTTAAATTAAATATCTTACCTCCAAGTTAGTTGGCTTTCTAGTGAGGCGTAGAAAAAAAATGCATTGTGTGATTTTGGAGACAAATTGTATGGGTTAATTAAAACTTCAATTGTGTGGGCAATTGTGCGGGATTATAGAGGTTCTTGGAAATGAAGTTCTGAAAAAACAATCTGCATTAGCGATAGTTAAGCGAAATTTATTTCACTAGTAGTTCAAATATACTTAGCAGTCTTGGCAATTGCAAATTCTTATAGAAATCCTGTTGCGTGACACCAACTAGTTGAGTACGAAACCAAACAAAACAGAATGCCTCATCTTCCCTTATGAACGAGTCCCTTTTAAAAAATACTCCTACGTTGATTCAATAAAAAATATGTAGCTTGAATATTTCTTCATGAACTGCGTTAAGGATCTTATATTCTCGGGAGTTATCCGCAAAAAAACACAACTTGAAAGTTTATGCAAATATGTGCAATGTAAATTGACACCTCATTGGACCGTTGTTTTGGCGAATATTAGCCACTTTATCATGATTCGTTTCAGCTCTCTCGAAAGAGATTATTCTCTCTCCAAGGAGATCTGACTCTTGAAAAGGGTTTAAGATCGCAACAGGGCAAAGATATTCAGCTGCATGATTCACTCGGATCGCCCACGAGAAGTAAACGAACTTCCTACAATTTTCGCTAGCATGGTAATCGCCATTATATTAGTTGAAAAAGACCTGGAAAATTCTTTGCAAACAAGTTCTCCATAAATGCGTACACAGCTGTGCTTGATTCTTGAACCAAAATGGTTTAAACTTACAACTTGCGATTGGACTAGGAGGATACTCAACGACTGCCACTTGAATAGAAAATATCTCAGCAGAAAATATCCAGATTCTTTTATTTGTGTTTAGTATGTTCAATAAGCGTCCTGCTACTCGTAAAGTACGATTTGGTACTGCGGTACGAAGCCCGAGTCAACGCTCTTAGAGCGTCTAGTTTCATGATATTATTTATGAGGTAAAGGTTACATAAAGGCCGTCTTTCTCAGAGCAATAATTGGCCAGTTGTTTTAGACATCTGTTTGTTTTTCATTTTTTGATCCGACCGCAGACAATGACGTATTTCATTGTAAACATTGTAAAAGTTTTCACACAGCATCGAGAAAGGGCGTTTCACGGGTCACAATTTGTTCAAACCACTTGTTCCCACTTAGGCGAGAAACAGAAAACAATAGCGCATTGTTTGTATGCTAAGCCGACAACAATCAAAGTTCAAACCTCTCGTGTTTTTTTGTTTTTTTAGTTTTGTCTTGGTATTTTTTGGGGGGCCAGTATACTGTTAATTTTTGCAGTTTGGTTTACATTGACTCCTGTTGAACATAACAAGCTTGGAAACGTTGTTAGCAAAATGTGTAAAGACGCAGACCTACAGGGCCAATTCAGCAATCACAGTCTGAGGGCCACAACAGCAACACGTGTGTTTAGTGAGTTCATGTGGATTTCACTTGCTGACATTCTTTACTTTAAGGTATGCATTGCGCATCCCTACTGCGCACGATTTTTGGGGCAAATGAGCGCGTGCACGTGTAAAACGTAAGAGATTTCCCTCAAACTAAGCTCGGTAACGGAACAAATTATCCTTTTCTCTTAAACGAGCACGGTGACCCCGATTTTTATTTCAGGTATCGGCTAAGAATAGTCTAATGAAGAACATATTTGAAGAAGAAAAAAAGTTTGATAGTAGAACATGATTTTTTTTGGAAAATAGTTCCTAACTGGGTGTATTTTGGCCAGTCGAGGACTTAAAGTTGGCCACGGAACTGTCCAAAAAAAGTGCAATATCCCCGCAACCAGTCAATCAAAAACGGCTGAAATGAAGCAATACTGCTTATGTCAATAAATGAAGCTTTACTTTCAAGACAAAATTTTGTGTCTTTCAAGTAACCAAGATTTAATTCTGTATGAAGGTGATTCGAACTTTTAACACGCAACCAGTAAAAATACCTCATTTTCAGAGCCTCCTGACGCGTAAACAAGCACGGTGACCCCATTTTTTCATTGCATTTTTATAATGTTCATATCATGAATGTTCATTACACCAAGTTTCAAAAAAAGTTTGATAGTAGAACATTTTCAAGGGAATTACCTTAAGCAACCTACAGGGATGAAGTTCCAAAGTGTTTCGAATTATGTAATAAATGATATGTGCAGTTTCGAGAGAAATTTTATATGCTTGTAACCAATGTCTTTTGCAAAGAATCTGTTTCAACAGCTCAAGTGCACACAAGGGTTGAAAGCATCTTATTATCGTTGTAAGCAGGAGTATTCCACATCTATCTATAATTCTCAGATTACTTTCATGAAGTCTTAAGACTTGTGTTTAAGCCAGTTCCTTCAAGTATTGTGATATTATTTCTGGGAGCTGATATACTGACACATATAGTATCAGTGATGGTGCTGCTCACTGTCACTTTCATATTATACTTTAGTTGTTACTGCAGTGTTGAATGAATGAAAGAAATCTCTATTTAAAACACGGTAAAAATATCACTATAACAATAGAAAACAAAAAAAATTCATCTTAAGTAAAATTTTCTATTTACTGGTTTACATATTTGCCGTGTGGGAGTCCGATACAGAGAGCCATTTATCAATTCTTCTCTTGAAGTTGCGTAGAGATGTTGTAGGGCGGATATCCTCAGGAAGATCGTCCCAAAGAGAAGCTCCGCTATAGCTGAAACTACGCTTCAGGTAGTCAGTTCTCGGTTTCGGAAGAACAATTTTTGACTTGCGTCACGAAGATCAAAGAACAAAGTTCTCGGAGTAAACATGTTACAAAGATAATTTGGGACGAGCTTATTAACGCATTTGTACATTAAATTTGTCTTTTGCTTCGTCCTTCTAACGGATAAATTATCCCAGCTGAGAGAGTTGAGAAGATAGCTAGAGTTCGTACTGTAACTTGATTTAGTAATCACTCTGGCAGCGCGATTTTGTAGTTTTTGTAGTTTCTCACTCAGCTGTTGAGACAAGCCATCCCAAACAACACTGCAGTAATCAAAATGTGGTTATATAAGACCTTTGTATATTTTAATATAGCAGTGTGCATTGAAATAAAAGGTCTGACTCGCTTAAGAGCACACTGTAAAAACTGGCCAGTAAGGGTAACTATTTTAAAAGGTTATTACCAATTCAAACTGGTTATTTTGACCAAAAATTAATTGGTTAAAATTCTCAACCTATTTTTTGTAGGTTATAACAACCTTTGATAAATGGTTATTTTGACCTTAAAACGGGATAAACAATAAAATGTCAAAATAACCACTTTTAGCAGTTAAAATAACCAATTAAGGCAACTGTTTTAAAAGGTTATAACCAGTAGGAAATTCAAACTCGTTATTTTGGCCTAAAATCAATTGGTTTGAATTCACAACCTACTTGTTATTTACGTTCACCTATGATCAATGGTTATTTTTACTTATTGTTATGTTTTGACCTTAAATATGGGTTATAATAATAAAAAATCAAATAACCATTTTGTAGCGGTCAAAATAAGTGGAATCATGCCTTAATAAGGTTATAAAACAACTCTATAACTTGTTTTAAGTGTCACATACATTAATGTATATTGAACAAAAGAAACAGCTACTTTATCATAGAAGCACAGATCGAATCATTTTTCTTTCACTTATAGATTTAATGATTCGATAAACATTTTACATCCAAAAACAATAATTATGATATTGGCCATTCAGCAAACCAGACCATAACAATACTAAAGATCTAATCATCTGGTATCACGAACCTTGGTGCTACAAACAAAGCATCATTCCTCAAATGTCTACCATAGGGCTTAACAGAGTGACTTGGCATGTAAGTTGCCAGCATTTCCTGCTTTCTAAGTACTTTTTCAGGCCTAAGTTGTTCTCGAACTTCAAAAGTATGGTAATGTTCATTGTATTCGAGAGTTTGGTATTTTGTTATTAAAAAGTAGATTTCCTGGTTGCAAAATACTGTAATCTTTGAAATGATCCCAAACTCTGGCAAATCACTGTCAATACCAAGAAAAACCACAGCATTCAGTTTGTATGTTGTTCCACTGATTGTTACATCGTTGGCCCTGTTGAGAATAGATAAACAATAATAAATACATTTATATAAAAAATGTTAAGAATCAACCGCTCTTTAATTCGCAAATGTTTAATAAAGAGGTTTTACAGGCGGTACGAACACTGCGATCAAAGAACGCGCTTGGTCATTTTCAAAGACATTCGATCGAAAGCGTTCCAACAACAACCCCTTCTGATAGTTTTCTTTGAATCAGTTCGGTCTGGTGCAACAAAGCAAACTCTTTCAAGAATTCCATTCCTTATTCTCAGTTTCTTAGACTTCGCCGCCTTTGTAGTGAGGACTCTGATTTTTCCTTAAAATCAGAGGAAATGAGCGAGTTTTTCGACAAACGTGGCTATCCTGCCTCTGTTGTTCAAGCAGGCCATCATCGCGTCCAACAAATCGATCGGCAGTCAGCACTGCAAACGTCTAAGAAGGAGAATAATAATAGAATTCCATTCACTCTCACATTTCACCCTCACAACCACGCAGTAAAATCCATCATTCTCAAAAACTTTAAATTACTTCAAAATGATCCTGATACTGGTAGAATCTTTTCGCAACCGCCATTAATTTCATTTAAACGCGACAAAAACATAGGTAACTTTTTAGTCAGAAGTTCTTTCCAAACGAGTGAACAACCCGGTACTTTTAAATGTGCACGCGCACGATGCAAAACATGTCCTTTCATTTGTAACGTTGAGAAATTGTCGGGGCCCAAGCGATCTATTAAAATCACTGATCATTTTACCTGTACCTCAGCCAATGTCATCTACTGTATAACTTGCACTCTCTGCAAAAAGTTATATATCGGCGAAACAGGTAGACGACTAGGCGACCGATTCCGAGAACATCTTCGCGACGTTGAGAAAGACGACAAAAAACGCATCTAAACCGGTCGCTAGACACTTTAATCAGCCAAATCATTCGAAGCAACATATGGCGGTCTGTGGCCTCTCCCTACATCAAGGAGGCACAGAAAGCCGCAAAACTCTAGAAGAAAAATTTATTTTTCAAATCGGCACTGTTAATCCTCACGGTATCAACGAACGCTTTTCATTCAACTAATTTATTCTGTTGTTTTTTCACGTTGCCAGGCACCAACCAATAGCGTAGCTCCATATTTCTCCATATAAACCACACACAACCCACAATTCCTCGATTCGCTCCGACGAAGGGCTAGCGCTCGAAACGTCAGCTTTCGAATCTCTTTACGGTGGCTAATTCACATTATCAACTCAGTTGATAAAACCAAATTATCCTGTAATACTCCCACCGACGCAGCACCATAGTTTCTTTAGAAACTTACCCCCTCTTTCCAGACGGTCGTTTTCCTCGCGCGCAGCGATATTTTAGGGCGCGCGATTTCAGCTTTCTTTAATACGGATCAATAATAAATTTTATAACCAGTTTTTGTTTCCCCTCGCGTATTTTTCTCGGAGAGCGGTAAATTTACATTTGAGTGGTGCGAACAAGCTAAACAAAAGCGAAAACAATATACGGAAAGTTTATTGTTTCACTTCTCCGCCTTCTTCAAGTTAATGAGCGACGCCATATTCCCTACGGGAAAAAGCGCGCGTTAATCTTAACCAATGAGACTAGCCTCCTGGGCTGAATTTGAATAATTATAGGTAATATGACAGACCTAAGAACTGCAAGTAAATGTCCTGAGAACAATAGGCATTCTCCGCGATGACTTAATCCTCGAGTTTGGCCATAGGTCTTCTTTGATTAGATCATGAAAGCGAATTAAACATTTCGTGAGAAAGAAAACCATGCAAATGCCAAGGTGCCGTACAATGGTTTTCTTTTGCATGGGGCGTCTATTTCACTTTTCGCACTGACTAGCGTAGGTCTTTTTTAACCTTAAAAATAGTGTGCAATACTACAGATTGTTTTGCTTAGTATCTTTAACCGTGAAAAGCGACAGTTGGCGTATTTGCTCGATTAAAAGCCGGTTACCTGACGCGTGTAATGACAACAAAAATTACCATAGAATATAAGGAAAAAATCAAAATCTTTGAAAAAATTATCTATGACCAACTTTATAATTATCTAAATGTAAATGATTTATTAACCAGTTGCCAGTCTGGCTTTCGTTCTCTACACAGTACGCTCACTGCCTTGTTGGAGACAAGCAACAACTGGTGTGTCAATGTTGACAAAGGTCTACTCAATGGTGTAATTTTCATTGATTTAAAGAAAGCCTTTGACACTATAGATCACGAAATCATCTTGCAAAAACTTGCTAAATATTGGGTGGATCAAGATGCACTGAAATGGTTCAAGTCTTACCTAACAAATCGTTTACAACGATGCAACGTAAACAATCACCTCTCCAGTGCAACCCCTTTAAACTGTGGAGTTCCCCAAGGATCAATAATTGGTCCTCTACTCTTTTTGATCTATATAAATGACTTACCAAATTGCTTGAGCCTTGGCTCCCCTAGAATGTACGCTGATGACACCAATGTTACCTTTGCTGCATCTGACATGCTTGGTCTTGAGACCCAAATCAATACTGAACTGAAAAGCATTAATCTCTGGCTCAGAGCTAACAAGTTAAGCCTCAATGTGGCAAAAACTGAGTTTCTGGTCATTAGCTCACGTCAAAAACTGCAGTCTTTAAATGACAAGACAATAAATAATAATGTAGAGGGCGTCAAAATAAACGTAACCAAACAGATCATAGCAAAGCTCTCGGACTGAACATAGATGAAAACCTATCCTGGAAGGAGCACACACACGCAATTTCAAAAAAAGTGGCTTCCAGTTTCGGTGCACTGTAAAAGCTGACCAGTTACAATAACCAAAAAAAAATGGTCTATGACTGAATCCAGGGTAACTATATGTTTATCAGTTATCAAAACCTAATTGTTATTGGTTATGTTAACCTTTTTTGATATGGTTGAGACAACCTCTTTCAAATAGTTGTTGCAACCAAATGAAATGGTTGTTTCAACCGTAGAACATACTGGACTCTTTAGCCTTTTAATAACAGGTTGTTGTGACCTCAGGTTTTTGATTGTTATGACTTTTAATTTCAGGTAGTAATAACCAGTAAAAATGGTCAAAAATGTTAAACCCATAAAGATAGGTTAACATAGCCATTTTTTATAGCTATGTTGACCATGAGTTTTTGGTTCTGGCAATGAATCTGTGGCAACCGACTTAAATTAGTTAACTGGAGGTTAATACAACCATTTCTTATCGGTTATAAAAAAATGGGTTGTTTTGACCAAATACAATGGATTACAACAACTACACAATACTAGTTCCTGTAAACATGCATCTTTAATGGTTATTTTAGCAATTCTCTTCAACCAACAAATGGACTACAATAACTATAAAATAAAGATTGATGAAAATATACCAAAATGATTATTTTCCTTGTTTTTCTATCCGGTTCAGCATACAAAGAAAATTATAACACTAGAAATGAATTCTATAAGTAACTCTGATTTTCATAAAATTGGCCTGATCTTAAAAATTCTTCTTTTTCCGAGAACAGCTTTAATGTGTCGTGCCAATACTCCTT